>JAWPHD010010729.1:0-90682 GCA_037043455.1 Cyrtodaria siliqua | reverse complement strand
TGCCCACATACCCACCACACACTCGAAACTAGAATATTTTTATTTAATTTTATTTATTTTTTACATATTTCTGTGTTGCTTTTGTAAATTCTTACACATGTTGCCCCCTGTCCCCCTACCCCGCCACCCCCCACCCCCCTCCCCCACCACACACTCGATACTAGAATATTTTTATTTAATTTTTATTTTTTTTACATATTTCTGTGTTGTTTTGGTCAATTCTTACACATAGCTTACACACACACACACACACACACACACACACACTCTTTTTTTTTCTTTTTTTTGTACATATTCTGTGTTTTGGTCAATTCTTACACATAGCTATGTTGCCCCACCTTCCCTCCCCCACCCCACCCCCACGCTCGAAATGGAATATTTTTATTTAATGTTTATTGTTTTTTACATATATCTGTGTTGTTTTGGTAAATTCTTACACATAGCTTCTGACACATATATGTTGCCCCCTCCAGCCCATTCCCTGCCTCTCCACCCCCACTACCTCCCCCCAACATCCAATTTTTTTTTATTTTTTTTTTACATATTTCTGTGTTTTTTTGGTCACATAGCTTCTTACACATAATATGTTGCTCCCTTCACCCCCTCACCCACACACACACACTCGAAAACCTTTCTGGATGAAAAATGAAGGCCCTATCGTCTTAACGAGGCAAATACAGCAGTATAGCATTTTTAACTAAATCAAGGGCCATAACTCCGCTGTTACTTGTCCGATCTGGCTGATTTTCGAACCCATCCGAGCTTTCATTGATATTAACAACATGTTAAAGTATGGTAAAGATCAAATGAAAAATGAAGGCCCTATCGTCTTAACGAGACAAAAGTTAACGACGGACGACGGACAGACGGACGACGGACAACTCGGCATCCCGTAAGCTCTGCTGGCCTTCGGCCAGTAGAGCTAAAAATGCATATAAAAATTGCCATTATAACAATAGCTGTCGGATGACCGCACGCTCAACCTTTCGAGGCCTTGTCTATTTATTTGGCAACTAAGTTCAAAAAGGGACATACTTCTGTAAATTCATAAAATAGTTATGGCACTTGTTTGTACAAGTTCCTCTTATGATAGTGAATACATGTGTAACGTTTCTGTCAAGCAGTTTCTGAAATATGAGCTTATATTACTGAAAAAGGTTAACGAAGAAATTGACAAAGTACAAAAAATGGCATAACTTTGTCAAATAGGTTGCATAGTTATGTGAGTTGCGTGAATACATACGCGAAGTTAAATTCAGTTCTACCAGGCGGTTTCTGAGATATGAGCTTACAGAAAAGGTTAACCAAGATATTGACTAAGTACAAAAAAGGGGCCAAACTTTATTAAAATAGTTTGCAGAGTTATATGACTTGCGCGTAACATGTTATCTATCTATACTAAATACAATTGGTAAGTTTCATTGAGTTCTATCTGGCGGTTTTTGTGATTTGAGCTTACAGAAAAAGGTTAAACAAGAAATTGACTGAGTACAAAAAGGTTAATAACTTTGTCAAAATAGGTTGCAGAGTTATATGACTTGGCGTGACATGTTATCTGTTATGCTGAATACATGTGGGAAGTTTCAGTGAATTATGTCATGCAGTGTCATGAGCTTAAAAAGGCTAACTAACTGTAACGATAACGCCAACGCCGACGGGGCGAGTATAAGAACTTACCTTTTCTCCGAAAAGTCGAGCCAAAAATGAAATGCAAACGGAGCGATGTATTACAGTTAGATTTACACAAACCGTATTGGTTATTTATAAAGAAATATGAAATAAAATAAATAAAAAATAAATACATTTTTAAACTGTTTATGTTGCAGAAAGAACTCAAGATAAAAGAGGAAAATGGCGAATAGTGATTGCATCGGAAATCAGATAAACACAACGGATAAGGTAAGCGCTACTTCAATTTGTGTTATGTTTTAATTTCTACTAGAGATCAACTGTACGAGTCTAACGACGTTGAAACAAATCACAAATTTGTAAGACTATACGAACGTCCAGATCAACACTCGAAAAGGCGTATGCGGTTTAATCTCGGCAATAGTTTATTACGAGAAGCCTCTGTCTAGCTGTTGTTGGGATGCCATTATTGTGACGTTACAATACCACAAAAATCCCGTAACACATCTAACGACTTGATTATGCAGTCATCACAAACACAAAATGTTGACAATAGGCTACCGCCTTGGAACGGTCAGTGGCAGAAAAGGCCGCTGGTGTTTTAAACCGGGTTCTAGGGTGCAGCAAGTCTCACTCTTACCTTATTGTCATCCCAAAAGTTACTTCTGTTTGAAAATATTCACAAACATATATTCTTCATTTGTAGGCTCTGGACAGTCGGTTTCTATTTTATATAAAATAAACAACATACTTTGAGATGCGTACCTTTGGAATTTGTTGTGAAGAAATGTCATCTTGTATACTTTGTTGGAATTCCAACACTGGTCTTCTCGAATGTGTTGGTTGTATCAGTTTATTCTGTTTCACCTATATATTAGAAAAGAACATAGAACAGAACATATTCTTTATTTATGACTTAAACAAATATTTCTCGTCATATAAATACATATTACATGTGTTAATATATGACAGGTCAATGCAATTTTTACATTAAACAATGAAAAAGTACAAACACACAAATCATACATACTATACACTTATACAACTCACCCATTCACTCTGGCGCCCAAAATGTCTCATACATTCACTCTGGCGCACGTATTTACCTGTTATAATGATTTAACTATTCCTATTACATAGCTTCATGTTACTATTTTAAGTTGTAATAGTTTACATGTCATGTCCAATGAGGATGAACATATTTTTTTTGCTTTTACTCATTATACATTGCAGTATTGCGAATAATAAATGCTTCCCTTACAAACCTAGATAATCTATGCAGTTCTTACGGTGTCAGACCGGTCAAAATCAGCACATTGAACACAATGCAATATAGGCTATATTTGGAGATCAGTCACAAGTTCCACAACATTCGTTCGCTTAAATACACTTTTATTCTGTGTATTAAACACATTTGGCTAGCAAACGGTCCCATATCTGGAATAAAACACCGATTCAGTTTTTCAACATTTCGCGTCATTCATTCACACTATGCGTATTTTGAAATAAACATCTGTCAAAACCACATCTCTACCTAACCTCTGTGCTCATACTCTCCAAAGAAATAATCCTGACAAACACAGTAAAATACTTACTATTCATGACAACAGACATACTACTTTAACCTCAGGTTAGATTTAACAATGAAATAGAAACTAATCTTGGGAAAAACACATGCAAACTAGAAACTTTGGATTCTTTCAAGGAACTATTTCAGCACCCTACGACCCGGAAGTATTTCCTGACTGGTCACACATACACCTTACATGAGATACGTCATCTTCATTATTATCGTCAGTGCGCATGCGTCGTGGTTTGTTTGCTTCCGGTATGAGAACTGTCAGCCAAACATCAACCCAAAAATGGCTGTATTTATACTATAAAAAAATGTCATAGAACATTAGACTATTCAAGTTTTTTTTAGATAACTTTAAAGTGGTTAATAAATAGCACGGATTATGATTGCTTAAAATTGCTAAAAATAGATTTCATTCGTACAAATATGTACGATTTTGTCCGATAACAGATCGGGAATCTATTAAACTTGATTGTACAATTTGATAATGTCATTGCAACCTTTTACCATAAATGGCATATTTACAAAGAAAATCATTGCAAATAAAAAACAAGAGGTCAATGACCTTGAAGCTCTACTGATAGATTTTGATAACTAGATCAGCATTCCTGTGAAGTTTCATAAAAATCTGTCAAGTAGTTTCAGAGGAGTATTCTCTACAAGTTGAAGTTGCTGATCTCTGATCAGTAGATGATCAGTAGAGCTAAAAACAATGGAGTTTACAGTTCGCTGAGATGACATGTAAGTGCATAAATTGGTTTAAAAACAAATGGCATATATAAAAAAAAACATCAGCTCTAAAAAGTAGGTCAGGGTCATAGATGAAATAAATGCGTCCAAAATGATGCACTACCCAAGACATAACTATGTCAAAATAGAATGTTTTGTCTTCCAAAGATTAAGCTGTAAACTTAGGTTTAAAGCATCTAGATGCTTTTAAGATAGTGCATAAAAGAAGAGTAAAACATATGGTCAGTAACAACAGATTGGATGTTTACCTAAACCAAAATTATTGCACATGTCATATGCTATGTTATGTTGGGTTCTACGGACAACCAGGGAGCCCATGATTAATTTGCACCTATAGCCTTAAGCACCCATCTAGATAATGCTATAAGAAATCCGAAAATAAAAGTTGGTTGAGCTAAGTCAAATGGTTTGAGATATAGACATTATACAACAGCTTACATGCAAACCTTGATATAGAGAATATTATGTCAGTGCCTTTTACTATCAAGTTTATTAGGCGAGGCTTAGAAAACGAAGAATGGCGAGGCTCGAGCCATTCTTCGTTTTCGTGCCGAGCCTAATAAACTTGATAGTAAAAGGTACTGACATAATATTCTATTTATCATGTAGATTATCCACATTTTCTGTATGAATTACTATTATTACCTATTTCTCAGAATGTTACGCTTATCGAGGACGCCGCCATGTTGTTGTTTTTTGTTTGTTTTATGACGTCGGGCAACGTTACGTGCATGACGTCAGATAACGTTACGTACAATTAAGGTCGAGGGATTCCGTATTGACTTGCTCTATTGGTAAGGCAAAATAAAATTATACCTGTGTTTACTGTAACATTGCTGAAAAAAATAGGGTAGGTAGGTAGGCATTTTATTTTATTTTTTTATTTTATGGCGAAGTTACGTGGCGATGAGCTTTGATGAATGGGAAAATGTGGTATTTTAAAAACTACAGTAGATAACAATATGAAATTGTGTATGTTTTATTGTTTCCCAAAAGGCCTGGCAACAACTGGCTCTTTTCCCAATCACTTGCAATTATTGCAAAGGGGTAAAACAGTTAATTTATTTTTCGCAATCCGAAAGAGGGTCAGTTCCAAAAGCAGGAAATGAGCACGTGATCGCGTGAACATACTAATTTTTTCCAGAGTCGGGGGTGTTTTCAGAGGATCGGTCGGGTAACAGTAAACTCAAGTATAATTTTATTTAGCCTAAGTGCCAAATAAAGCAAAATTTAATAGGCCTTTATTGGGCAGAAAAGTGCACATCTGCATGATAAAGACATTTATTGCACACTTTATTGGCAATCACAATTGTAATTTCATGGAAGCCCGGAATATAAAGAAGACAAAATTACTTACATAAACCTCGAGGTAATACAATCATAAAACTAAGAACCAACTATGGTTGAGCTAGG
Source organism: Cyrtodaria siliqua (assembly GCA_037043455.1). Classification (NCBI taxonomy): domain Eukaryota; kingdom Metazoa; phylum Mollusca; class Bivalvia; order Adapedonta; family Hiatellidae; genus Cyrtodaria; species Cyrtodaria siliqua. The sequence continues at coordinate 85,314 of JAWPHD010010729.1, read as the reverse complement.
ACAAGAAATGTAAGAGATCTACCTCTAGCTCTAAACACAGCTTACACACAGAGATCGATGTTGACTGGGACAACCAACGCGATTACAAAAAATCTTTCTTTCACATTACGTTTTACTAGTACCCCTTGGCCAAGATATTGTCCCTTAGCCTTACAGTCCACGCAGTACAGTGTATCTCAGTATGTTAATGAACCACAGGTGAGGAATAGGAATTCAAAAGTAAAAGCAGGGCAGGTTCCCAGATTCCTATGTATCCTTCCCCTCTCTCTGGAGCGGCTCTAAATAACATACTGTGTGTTTATGATCCCTTAAACAACATTCAATTTGTACATATTCACTAATATTAATTAATATGATGCATTAAGTACTTATAAATTATATGTGAGATCAGAGAACACTCTATTTAAAGTGTATGTACAAGATCTAGAAATCAATATTCATTTAAATTAATATATGATTCAGCAATAAAAACAAATTGAGTCGTCAAGTTTTCCGGATCAAACATTTTCATGAACAATAATTAAACTGAAAGATACATGTGGCTTAATTTCATAGTGCAAACTTTTTCCACATTTCATATGCAACTGAATAACTGATAGTTTTTATTTGTAATTGGAGTGACACCAACCACTCTTCCAGATCGCCTTCAGTCCCTTTAAAGTTTAAAGGGACCCTGTCCGCAAGTAAGCAGATATTAAGCATAGTCATATAACTGTCTGATTTTTATTCAGTGAAATGTATGCATGAAAACATGAGCATAGACCCAGATAAGTCAGTTGTAATAAATAAATTTGTGAGTTTGAAAATAAAAGTTTTATTTATAATAAATTTGTAAACAATGTGGAACCCACAATATTTACAGTCTGTGCTGATCATGTGACATCTGTTGTTAGCAAAGTAGGTTTTCTATACAGTATGTCTTACATAATACATCTGGGCGGCCATTTAGCTCAGTTAGAAGCGGGGTCTTTAGACTACCGCTGCTCTACTGACTGAGCTAACAAGACCAGCCGGACAATGCTACATCAACAAGCTACCCGTTAAATATCTATGAAACGTGACACTCTCCCTATAAATTGGATTTTTTCCTCCAATTTGCATGTTTCTCGAGTTTGACTCAGGCGCGGATGGTCTGCATGGGTACACCAAATGTCACAGGCATAGAAAAATATGCAGCCAGACCGGGGCTCAGACCCGGAACCTTTGGACAACCGTACCATTGTTCTACTGACTTAGCATACAGTCTAGACAATGCTACATTCATTTATATGTTATATGCAGTTATCTTATGATGACAAAAATTAATACCCCTACAAATCAGAATTCGGGTTCAGAGAATTGTTTCCATGTTTCTTGGATTCTCTTTAGTCATAGTCATGCATGGACGACTAAATATCAAAGTGCTAGAAAAATATTAAGCCAGGCCAGGGCTAAAACCCGGGACCTTGTGACTGCTGGTCATATGCTCTACTGACTGAGCTAATTGAATGCGGACGAAGCTACGGTGTTTGATATCTATGAATTGTGACATACTCTCCCTACAAATTGGAATTTCGTTTGAATCATTTGCACGATTCTCGGAGTCTACCGGTACACAGTCAATCCTGCATAATGTCACTGGGCTAAAAAATTCGCAGCAGGGTCAGGGCTTCTGGACCGTTGGACTACCATTATAATGCTCTACCGACTGGTCAGCCTGGTAGCACGGTCCTGCAGGGATCGCCAAATGTCATAGGGCGAAAAATATGCATCTGCAAGCAGGACTTTTGCACTACTGTTCCATTGCTCTAACGACTAAGCTAACTGGAAGTGATTTTATATGGTATAGTGGTTCTGGTGCGGGGAGCTTGGGGTGGGCTGGTAATCATATACCTTTCAATGGAGTTGGGGGCGTGTCTAGTGCATAAAATACACATCTACGAATGGCAAGACGATTTTTGATATCTATAAATGGCCACCCACTATGATAGAATAGGGCCTATCCCAACTAAAGCATAGGAATTATTAAAATGTAAAAAGTCTTTCAGCTGGCAGAACTTCTACAAGTTTACAAATTACATCACAGGTATCTCTCCCACAACCCCCCCCCCCCCCGCCCCCCCCCCCCCCCCCCCCGCGCAGAAAAACACAAAAACATCCAAAAAGTCATTTAATTTTAATAACATTTTAAATATTTTTTTATAAAAAAAAGTAATTCATATATATATTTACTCCCAGAAAATATGAAGAAAAAAAATAGTGGGGGTGGGGGTGGGGAGGAGGGGACCAAATTTGTAGTGACCAAATTACGCGCCAAATACCTGTGAATTACATAGAATGGGTGGGGTAATTTGTATCGATCTTCGAATTCCTGTGCCTAAAGGAATGACAACCTATCAAAATTACCCCCAACTGAATCTATCTTCCTTTAATGCCAAACCCCTGCTGGGGACCTAGGCATGCGTCGTCATACCGACAAAGACTGTTAGTATTTTAAAAATATATATAAAAGAAATTTAAGAGAAACATTGAAGTTTTTGGATGTTAGGTTTAAAAATAAAAAAAAACATTGAATAAATTATCCCACAGTATTGATGAATGTTAAGCATGCAAAACTCGGCCGCAAAACTCATTGTTCCTTACCTGTCTTACTCTTCTCATGACTGAAGATTTTCATAACCCATGCTATGAAATCTATCAGCCGGAACCGGATGTCTGACTGATCTCATGGGCTGACTGGTCTCATGCTACACCGGCTTAGTTTAAACATACATGTATTTATTTTACATCGATTGCGAAACAAGTTCTTGCAACTTAGATCAATCACTCTCGATGGCTTCCTGTGTAGAACCAGTACTAAGCAATGTGGATTAATCATCTTGCTCAAGAATAAATAACGTGACCGTGGCGAGTACCGAACCCAAGACCTCTCGATCTGGGGTTCGGCGCTCTACCTCTGGACCACGCACTCCACTTCTTGCTGGCTTGAGGATTGCATCAGCTGAATAAATTTAAAAACACTTGGATGTCTGTAATAATATTGTTTAACATATAGCTTACGTAATTGTTCGTACGAAGGACAAATTAAAATAAAATGATATTCATCTTCTAAGTCGGTACTATTACACAATGTACAAATTCTTTGATTTCTATCAGTTCTATTTTGTGAATATCTGCCAGTTTCAATTCAAAGTCTTTGGGAGGATAATCTTATCCTCGACATGGCAGTTCTTATATATCTAGATACATTTCATATGAGAATGAGGTTTTAAAATTTCTATACAAACATAAAACTCGATTATTTTCAACATCAGTACTCCATTTTTGAACAAAACAATCTATTATTTTTTGTTTAATCAATAAATGAAATGTTGTCATATCAACACAAGCTGGGTCGTTCTAAACATAATTATGACCACAGTCAATTGGAATGGTTTTAACATTGCTGGCCCAATTCTTCATTCCTTTTTACAATCTCTCACAGCATCTTTATAAAAAGTTGATATTAAAATGTTTTTTGAATCCCCCACCGTATTACCCAATACCTTATTATTTTTACATACCTTAAAATATACAACAAGTTCTCCATAAATACCGGTATTACCAGTAGAAATTTTAACTCGGAACAAGAATTTACAAAATTTCAAATGTACTTTGACTTTGTAAAACCCCAAATTTCTGATCCATAGAACCAAAATAACGCATCAAATAATTGGCATAACGTTTTTGGTTTAAAATTGTATTTATTTACATGTGCAAGTAATATATTCAACGCTTTTAATCATTTGCCTGCTAAAGTCTCTTGATTTAAATTATATGAACCCGTATAATTAAAATCGTTAATAACTTCTAAATTATTTTCATTATAAACCCATGTCTCATTAACTAAAAGATGACTGCTTTTTCTAAAAGCCATAACTTTTGTATTTTCCGCATTAACCTCTAATCCCCATTTGTCGCAATATTCTTTCAACAAATTTAAACGTTCTTGTAACTCGGTGATTTTCCAAACAAAACCATATCATCTGCGAAAAGTAAAAGAATTAAAGTTTAATCATATACTTTAAGTCCAGATTTATTACTATCTTGTAAGAACAATTCCAGATCTTCTACAAAAAGCGAAAAACATTATTGGAGAGATTACCTCCCCTTGCTTGAGACCGATTGCACATTCGAAAAACTCAGAAAAAACATTACAATGTCGTACACAAGATTTCACTTTGTCGTCTTACATGTCCCGTATAATTCTTAACAATTTAGCTTTAATTCCTAGCTTAAAAGGTTTAGCCAAAGGCCATTTCTATATATACTGTCGAAAGCCTTCTTTAGGTCCACACACGTACACTATAACCGCTTGTTTTCATTCAGTACTTTCTGTATCGCACAATTCAAACAAATATGGCATCAATAGTGGAGCGACCTTGTCTAAAACCGAACTGAGCATCTGATAAAATATTGTTTTCATCACACCACATGCTAATTCCGTAATTTAAATACCTGTAAAAATGTTTGATTATCAGCTAACATGTTATGGCTCGAAAATGATTTAAGTCGTCTAGGTAATTTTTCTTGAATAGCGCATTAGAATTCGCATCATTACATTCCTGTCCAACAAACTATCATAACTATATGTTATCAAAGTTGAAACAACGTCTAATCAACGTTGTCACACCAACGATTAGAGATCTAAATGTTGCTGAGAGAAAGTATCGTGTTCTTTTATATATATACACCTTCATTACCAACGTTACCCTTTATCACCAACCCTAAACAAACTACTCTCGTTTGTTTGCCATAATATGAAAAACGTTCATGGTTCAGTTGTTTATAATCCTGTTATGCATAGTACAAGAAAGAAAACTCGCAAAATCTGCAAATATAACAATTTAAAATAGTTTACCTCTCATTCTGCAGCTTGAATATGACGTATAGTGGCACACGACTGTGGTTCTGCTGTATATGTTCAATGAGTAAAAATAGCTCAAACATGTTTCGTTTGTGACCTACTTAAAACACAACGATTTTTAAGATACGTGTGATAAATTTGCTTTTCTTGCTTTATAAGGTAAGTAAATAAAGTACGATCTTTATATCATTGGGACCTCCAGTCAACCAGATAAAGTTGACGTATGTATCATGATGTTTGATCACACCTGTTGCATAACATTTTTAAGGTAACTCATTGAAAGTGTGCAACGACTTATCTTGTAAATTGCAAGAGCCAAGCTTAAATAAGATATTACATTTGCCGTTGGTCCTTCGTCTATATAGATAATTTCTAAAATTCTGGCCTTTTTCTTTTATTACTGTAGCCTTTCCGTTTTACATCCAATTTTACAAATTACAGAATGCGTATAATAATAATAATATCTGGAATTGTTCGTACAAGATATAACAATTAATCAAGTTTTTCAACCGTGTATATCTGACGGTACTGAAGCGAGTTACTGAATTGGAAAGAAATTTAATAATTCGGCCTCGTTACTACAATAGTACTTTAATTTCTAATCTTACCGAACTTAACACAACCTAGTAAGCTTGTATATATGGATGGATGGATGAGATGTTAGTTTGTATTGATATCAATAATAGCCAGTTTATGGAAAACTTGGGTCGTGGGTTCAAATCTAAATGGAGGCAATTGTTATATTATGTTTTTTTCCCCTAAGAAACCTTGATTCATGGTTTCAACGGTTCAAATCCCAGTGATGCATTTTTTAATTATTACTTTTGTTTAAACCGGTTTAATTGGTTCAGTTAATACACATTTGTTTTTGCTTATTTTTATGTTTTATTCGGGAGCCTGGGGACGTGGTTTCAAACCTTGTTCATCTTTACCAGACTTGTTCAGAATGTATATTCTATAAAAGCTCAGACAAACATCATATCAGACATCACATCTTAGACCCTCCCCCCCCCCCCACACCCCCAATTCCCCCGCTCCGCACCCCCGACATTGTAAGAGCCATTTTAGCCAGTAGAGCGTCCCTTGAATTATTTAATCTATTTGTTCTCCCACTTACCACGCCAATTTATAAGAGTATGGAAGCTTTTTTCCTTCTATTTCCAACAAGCATGTCAGATGATCTTTTTTCTATGATCATTAAGTAAACCGGCTTAAAAACATCATGCAGACTCAAGTAGAGTGATATGTCTGTTCTACAAATGCATTACTTTTTCTTTGTGCTGTTCTATACATCCTTTCTATAGAAATGTTGACAATTTTCTGTTTAAAATTGCGATTTTCCTATATGGCTTTTCTGACCTCTTCTTTGGGTCATTATCGTTATTTTCTGTATGAAAATTGTAATTATTGTTTGTTTCGTATGCGTATTTGTTGTTGACTGTGTTCTGTGAATGCTACTTTTCCTGTTCGACTTTTCCTTTTCCTTCGACAATCCCGACTACAAATCTGTACTGTTATTACTTTATGGTCCTTTGAATTGTATGTGTAGCTTTAACGTAGAATACCGCCGAAGCCGGTGCTAGTGGGCGTGAGAGGTATGGCACCATTTATAACCTCTCATGAACAAACTCAATGAAACCGAGTCTGCAACTTTGATCCCTTGTTTGTGTTTGTTGCTTCCAAGTTATCCCCTTTTCAGTATTTGATACATACTTTTGAAATTACTGTTAATGTGTAAATCAACTTGGGTAAGGCAAAAGTTTTAGCTGAGTAATTTTCACTTGGAGGTTTAGCTGCAAGTCCAACATGTTGTTTTAAATTAGAATACCGCTTAAGCCGGTGCTAGCGAGGTGGGGCGGGGTTGGTGTGGGGTGGGCGTGAGATGTGTTGCACATATATTACCTCTCATGAACAGACTCAATAAAACCGAGTCTGCCAATGTACTCTCTTGTTTGTGTTTGTTGCTTCCAAGGGATCCCTTTTTCATTATTTACTTGTTTATGCTTCTATCGTTTCAAACTGTAAACAAAGCATTTACCTTATGTTTTAAAATTTATTGGAAAATGTTAGATTTATCAGTATGAACACCCTTTCTAATACTTTTGTATTATCACAGCACCAGTGAAACTTGTTGAAACTTAAATCGTATCATTATTTTTAGATGACTTGCTCTTAGTGCGGTACATTTGGATGTATTTAACTTGAGACCGGAAGAATATCTAAAATTATATAGTACAATCAAGTCGGAAACCATGGGTTTCATCCGCCTGCGAGAGCTATTGGTCTGCCATGTTTAAAGAAAGATCCAAAATAGAAGGGATATGGGCAAGTGAAATTTTCAACCAAATGCATATTTAAGGCATGCGCATATGCGTCATATCTCCTGATAATTCTTTCAGATTTTTTCAAGTTTTTCAGCGCTCTTTTAACTAAATATTGTTTGAAAATAGTGCATCAACCCCTTTAAGTCTTGCTTTTATAATTGGACACAATAATTGTTAACGTAAAATGTGCAAAAAAATACCTTTTAATTTCATTCATGATTATGTAAAATGGCTATATCAGTGCGTTTTATCAAATATATATATAAATATATATATATATATATGTATATTATATTACATATATAAAATATATATATTATATTACACGATTTTGTGTATAAGAACGCTCTAACTAACTGCAGGTGCCGATTCAGATTATCAAAGGTCACTTATATAGTTAATATATAGAAGAGAATGGCCTCACTCATATAAAGGAATATTTTGGTGTTCGCAATACTTTTGAAATGGTTTTACCATAAGTTCGTTTTTGTTCAGTAGAGTGTACGGGGTGGGGGCGAGGATAACATACTTGGTATACTATATCCAATAGAGTGAAAGTTATCGCAGTATGTATTGTCTATTTATTTCAACTAAAATGGCTTGAACATAGATACTTGAAATATAATGCTATTAAAAGCAAGCGGAAGAGTATTATAAATACTCTGGGAATCGTTTAAAAGACACAGTTGACATCTTATAGTTTACTTTTTGTTTGATAAAGACTAATATACAATACACATATATCAAACTTAGTTGTGCGAGTAATTTTATAATTCAATTTTAATTTTTCCATTTACGTAATCAAAAAATTGCTTAATATGTTAATAAATTGTAAAATTATAATCTGCTTCTATCGTCAGACTGACAAAAGTGGTTGCTTTCTAACTGTTACTTCTCGTATTGCTCGTATTGCCTTTACACACTAACACAAGCACGCACTATGGTTGTAAACTATGTTCTGCAGTTGAATTTAGCATTCTTCCCCAGTTCCTTACAGTGTTCGTTATGCAATTTCGCGACCTACTGATGAGTTGTTCTACATGAGCGAAATGATATTAAGTTACCTCCCTTATTTGAATGAATATTAAGATTAAATTTGATTCTAATTAAACAAAATACATTTATGATTTATTTTCACTCTTTAAACTCAACCAATTGAATAATTTTGACATATGGGATACATTATTTTGATGAAAAATATGCAAATTAAGCAACCCATGTGAAAGCTAAAGGTAAAATACCTACATATATATAAGGATAACTGCCAATGATACACTATGTATATGTGAAAACTCACTCAAAATTGCTTGGCTTCCATAACTCAAAAACAGCTGGCACTAAAAACTTGGCAGTAATGTTTGTGTCATGGTTGTTGAAAGGGGGGATTTTGCAGGAAAACAAAGTGGATACTTTTTATTTTTGCTGAGTATATGATTTCTAGTTAATTCTGTCTCATTTTACACATCTTGAGTCTAATCACCAGTTTTTTTGTTTTTTTGTCGTTGGTATCACCCGGCGGGAAGTGAACCCACGACATCTTGTATCAACAATAGCCAGTGAACAGACGAGCGAGAGAGAGGTCCACTTTAAAAATAAAATGGGCAACCAACATGAGGTGATTTATTATCAGTACAGTAGTTGCGTGCGTCTCCCGTGGCATGGAACCAAACCAATAAATTATTTTATATACTGGTACTGGTAAATAATGTTATACATTATTTATTGCTAATATCTTATTTTCACAGACCTTGTCTACGTCTTCATCCTCATCTGTTGGGCCTTTCTTCAATATTTCCAAAGATTCCTGGAAAAAATACAAGAAACTGTACAAGACATAGATACTTATTTTGACGAAATGTCTTTTAAAGCAAAGAAAATCGCTGCAAATGAAAAATAAGCATACAATTCAAACATTTTACATCTGTATATTTGTTTTTAATCAGTGATTGTCTTTGCTTTAAAATATATTTTGTCAATATGCCATATAGAGTAAAAAGGCGGGACGACGTCATCGTTTCAAAATGGTCGCCTTCATGTATGTTTTTTTGAAAATTTTCAATAGGTCATATCTCCTGATAATTCTTTCAGATTTTTTCAAGTTTTTCAGCGCTATTTTAACTAAATATTGTTTGAAAATAGTGCATCAACCCCTTTAAGTCTTGCTTTTATAATTGGACACAATAATTGTTGACGTAAAATGTGCAAAAAAAATACCTTTTAATTTCATTCATGATTATGCAAAATGGCTATATCAGTGCGTTTTATCAAATATATATATAAATATATATATATATATATATGTATAATATATTGCATATATAAAATATATATATATATATTATATTACACGATTTTGTGTATAAGAACGCTCTAACTAACTGCAGGTGCCGATTCAGATTATCAAAGGTCACTTATATAGTTAATATATAGAAGAGAATGGCCTCACTCATATAAAGGACTATTTTGGTGTTCGCAATACTCTTGAAATGTTTTTACCATAAGTCCGTTTTTGTTCAGTAGAGTGTACGGGGTGGGGGCGAGGATAACATATTTGGTATACTATATCCAATAGAGTGAAAGTTATCGCAGTATGTATTGTCTATTTATTTCAACTTAAATGGCTTGAACATAGATACTTGAAATATAATGTTATTAAAAGTAAGCGGAAGAGTATTATAAATACTCTGGGAATCGTTTAAAAGACACAGTTGACATCTTATAGTTTACTTTTTGTTTGATAAAGACTAATATACAATACACATATATCAAACTTAGTTGTGCGAGTAATTTTATAATTCAATTTTAATTTTCCATTCACGTATCCAAGAAATTGCTTAATATGTTAATAAATTGTGAAATTATAATCTGCTTCTATCGTCAGACTGACAAAAGTGGTTGCTTTCTAACTGTTACTTCTCGTATTGCTCGTATTGCCTTTACACACTAACACAAGCACGCACTATGGTTGTAAACTATGTTCTGCAGTTGAATTTAGCATTCTTCCTCAGTTCCTTACAGTGTTCGTTATGTAATTTCGCGACCTACTGATGAGTTGTTCTACATGAGCGATATGATATTAAGTTACCTCCCTTTTTTGAATGAATATTAAGATTAAATTTGATTCTAATTAAAAAAAAATACATTTATGATTTATTTTCACTCTTTAAACTCAACCTATTGAATAATTTTGACATATGGGATACATTATTTTGATGAAAAATATGCAAATTAAGCAACGCATGTGAAAGCTAAAGGTAAAATACCTACATATATATAAGGATAACTGCCAATGATACACTATGTATATGTGAAAACTCACTCAAAATTGCTTGGCTTCCATAACTCAAAAACAGCTGGCACTAAAAACTTGGCAGTAATGTTTGTGTCATGGTTGTTGAAAGGGGAGATTTTGCAGGAAAACAAAGTGGATACTCTTTATTTTTGCTGAGTATATGATTTCTAGTTAATTCTGTCTCATTTTACACATCTTGAGTCTAATCACCAGTTTTTTTTATTTTTTTTGTCGTTGGTATTACCCGGCGGGAAGTGAACCCACGACATCTTGTATCAACAATAGCCAGTGAACAGACGAGCGAGAGAGAGGTCCACTTTAAAAATAAAATGGGCAACCAGCATGAGGTGATTTATTATCAGTACAGTAGTTGCGTGCGTCTCCCGTGGCATGGAACCAAACCAATAAATTATTTTATATACTGGTACTGGAAAATAATGTTATACATTATTTATTGCTAATATCTTATTTTCACAGACCTTGTCTACGTCTTCATCCTCATCTGTTGGGTCTTTCTTCATTATTTCCAAAGATTCCTGGAAAAAATACAAGAAACTGTACAAGACATAGATACTAATTTTGACAAAATGTCTTTTAAAGCAAAGAAAATCGCTGCAAATGAAAAATAAGCATACAATTCATACATTTTACATCTGTATATTTGTTTTTAATCAGTGCTTGTCTTTGCTTTAAAATATATTTTGTCAATATGCCATATATAGTAAAAGTCGCGACGACTTCATCGTTTCAAAATGGTCGCCTTCGTGTATGTTTTTTTGAAAATTTTCAATAGGTCATTTCTCCTGATAATTCTTTCAGATTTTTTCAAGTTTTTCAGCGGTCTTTTAACTAAATATTGTTTGAAAATAGTGCATCAACCCCTTTAAGTCTTGCTTTTATAATTGGACAAAATAATTGTTAACCTAAAATGTGCAAAAAAATACCTTTTAATTTCATTCATGATTATGTAAAATGGCTATATCAGTGCGTTTTATCAAATATATATATAAATATATATATATATATATATATATATATATATATATATGTATATTATATTACATATATAAAATATATATATATATATATTATATTACACGATTTTGTTCATAAGAACGCTCTAACTAACTGCAGGTGCCGATTCAGATTATCAAAGGTCACTTATATAGTTAATATATAGAAGAGAATGGCCTCACTCATATAAAGGACTATTTTGATGTTCGCAATACTCTTGAAATGTTTTTACCATAAGTTCGTTTTTGTTCAGTAGAGTGTACGGGGTGGGGGCGAGGATAACGTATTTGGTATACTATATCCAATAGAGTGAAAGTTATCGCAGTAGGTATTGTCTATTTATTTCAACTAAAATGGCTTGAACATAGATACTTGAAATATAATGTTATTAAAACTAAGTGGAAGAGTATTATAAATACTCTGGGAATCGTTTAAAAGACACAGTTGACATCTTATAGTTTACTTTTTGTTTGATAAAGACTAATATACAATACACATATATCAAACTTAGTTGTGCGAGTAATTTTATAATTCAATTTTAATTTTCCATTTACGTATCCAAGAAATTGCTTAATATGTTAATAAATTGTAAAATTATAATCTGCTTCTATCGTCAGACTGACAAAAGTGGTTGCTTTCTAACTGTTACTTCTCGTATTGCTCGTATTGCCTTTACACAGTAACACAAGCACGCACTATGGTTGTAAACTATGTTCTGCAGTTGAATTTAGCATTCTTCCTCAGTTCCTTACAGTGTTCGTTATGTAATTTCGCGACCCACTGATGAGTTGTTCTACATGAGCGATATGATATTAAGTGACCACTGGAAAATAATGTTATACATTATTGCTAATCTTATTTTCGTCTACAGTCTCATCTGTACAACACCCCGACGAAACAGTGCGAGTTAATGGCTTTTATCTCTGGTCTCTTATTAGCTGAGAGAATCAATGTATGTTTTGTATTTCACATTTCGGTGTAGCAAAGTAATATGTACTTAACAGAACTGCAAGGTCGACTCAGTAAATAGACCTCCTAGTTCTCTAAAAACAGTAACACGTATCTGCAAGTAAACACTATCAACCTTCCATTATTCGTCATCTAAAACAGGTACTGGAACCAGTGAATATGTAATGTAATTGATTAGTGTTGTTATAATTGCGTGCAAGATTTCGTAGAAACATACGAATATGATACTTTTGTAGCTGACCAGATCACAGAAGGGCGGGCACTGAGGCACTGATGCGGATATTTCATCCCTTTCTTTCTTTCTGATGATTAAAAGTAGACCATAGTTTTATAATAGACTGTCTAAGCATTTTGACTTTGGAGAATCACTTATAAATCGGTTAAAGTTATATATATATAATGATGATTTGATAAAATGGCTTTTTTTATATGCCTTTTGGGAAACAACTTCGAGTAAAATTGTATGAACTTTTTTTGGGGGATGTAATGGGCACAATTTCTGTAACATAAATACTCTTGCTTATATTATGTTCACATTAATAGTGTTAAATTACTGTCATGAACTATTATATATGGTGGACATTGCGCATGCCTTAAATATGCATTTGGTTGAAAATTTCACTTGCCCATATCCCATCTATTTGGATCTTTCTTTAAACATGGCAGACCAATAGCTCTCGCAGGCGGATTAAAACCATGGTTTCCGACTTGATTGTACTTTAGCAATAAATACTGTACAACATTATTTTCTAGTACCAGTATATAAAATAATTTATTGGTTTGGTTCCATGCCACGGGAGACGCACGCAACTACTGTACTGATAATAAATCACCTCATGCTGGTTGCCCATTTTATTTTTAAAGTGGACCTCTCTCTCGCTCGTCTGTTCACTGGCTATTGTTGATACAAGATGTCGTGGGTTCACTTCCCGCCGGGTGATACCAACGACAAAAATAAAAAATAAACTGGTGATTAGACTCAAGATGTGTAAAATGAGACAGAATTAACTAGAAATCATATACTCAGCAAAATTAAAAAGTATCCACTTTGTTTTCCTGCAAAATCTCCCCTTTCAACAACCATGACACAAACATTACTGCCAAGTTTTTAGTGCCAGCTGTTTTTGAGTTATGGAAGCCAAGCAATTTTTAGTGAGTGTTCACATATACATAGTGTATCATTGGCAGTTATCCTTATATATATGTAGGTATTTTACCTTTAGCTTTCACATGGGTTGCTTAATTTGCATATTTTTCATCAAAATAATCTATCCCATATGTCAAAATTATTCAATAGGTTGAGTTTAAAGAGTGAAAATAAATCATAAATGTATTTTTTTTAATTAGAATCAAATTTAATCTTAATATTCATTCAATTAAGGGAGGTAATTTAAAAAAATATTAAATTAATAGTGTTATAAATAAATATAGAAACATCACAACATACTTGTATATTAAAACAAGAGGCCGAAGAGGGCCTGTATCGTTCTACTGGCGGGGCCCAAATTTGACCCCAGGTTCACCATTTGAACAAATTTGGTAGAGGATCCAAAAGCTAATATTAAATAAAATTAAACCTTTATCTCTTGTAGTTTCAGGAAGATTTTTAAAACTTCAAAAAAATAATTGAATTTAAAAAAAAGAAAAAAAGAAAAAGAAAAAAAGATTTTAAATCAAAAAAAAAAAAATCAAAAAAAATATATAAAAAAATGAACCCAAAAGCCAAGGTTTCCTATGAAGAAAAAAATAGTTTTAAAAAATAACAAGCAATTTTTAGTGATTTTTTTTACAAGTTTTGTTACCATGGCAACCACATTTCTTATGCGAATCTACCCAAAAGGGGAGGTGCATTACTACACCATGAGACAAACATTCTTGCCAAGTTTGGCATTTGTAGTGCCAGCTGTTCTTGAGTTATCACGTAGTCAAGCGATTTTTAGTGATATTTTACAAGTTTAATACCATGACAACCACATTTCTTATGCCAATCTACCCAAATGGGGAGGTGCACAACTACACCATAACACAAACATTCCTGCCGAGTTTCGAGTTTGTAGTTCAAGCTGTTCTTGAGTTATCGCGAAGGCAGGCGATTGTTAGTGGTTTGTTACATGTTTTGTTACCATGGCAACCACATTTCTTATGCGAAATCTACCCAAAAGGGGAGGTGCACAACTAGACCATGACACAAACATTCCTGCCAAGTGTCGAGTTTGTAGTGCCAGCTGTTCTTGAGTTCTCGCAAAGACAAGAAGATTTTGGGATGGACCGACGGACCGACCGACATTTTTTTATATGTTTTGTTACCATGGCAAACACATTGCTTATGCGAATCTACCTAAAAGGGGAGGTGCACAACAAGACCATGACACAAACATTCCTGCCAAGTTTCGAGTTTGTAGTGCCAGCCGTTCTTGAGTTCTCGCAAAGACAAGAAGATTTTGGGATGGACCAACCGACCGACCGACCGACATTTTTTTATATGTTTTGTTACCATGGCAACCACATTGCTTATGCGAATCTACCTAAAAGGGGAGGTGCACAACAAGACCATGGCACAAACATTCCTGCCAAGTTTCGAGTTTGTAGTGCCAGCCGTTCTTGAGTTCTCGCAAAGACAAGAAGATTTCGGGATGGACCGACCGACCGACAGACAGACCGACATTTGCAAAGCAATATGCCCCCCTTTCGGGAAGTGGGGCATAATTAATAATTCCGGATATATTCCTACGACTACTACCTGCACAACTATAGCGACACACATCACTTATATTACATATTCACTGGTTCCAGTACCTGTTTTAGATGAAGAATAATGAAAGGTTGATCAGGTTCTAATTGCAGATACCTGTTACTACTTAGAGAACTAGTAAGTCTATTTACTTAAGTCGACCTTGCTATTTAGTTTAATACGTATTACTTTGCCTCCCAGACGTCATCTGGTAGTTTCTTTTTGATACATTAGGTCGTGGGTTCAAGCAGCCTTCATAAACCAGTAGCTCGCCTTGCTTGACAATCAGCAATGGTAATTCTAGGACTGGTTAGCCAGGTGTCAGTATAATGTGACTGGGTGGGGTATAATGCCATGTGTCTACGGCATAATGACATGTGTCTACGGCAAGGTGTTCAAGTGTGGCAGCACAATATAACGTTGAGCATTGAGCTCAATGCTACAACAGGATACCGTTGTGATATGACTGATTCATTGTTAAAAGCTACGCTAATTCCCATACATACATATTTCTTCGATACATGCAAAGACTTTGTATACACTGAACGACTTTAAAAACGCAAAAGGGAAATAAACTAAGATAACTGACACATTTCAATAGAAATTAAATTTTAATTTCATCTATTTTATTTCACAATATCTACAGTTGATTTGCTGAAAATTTCATTCAAATTGATCAACAATAAACTTGTTTTATCCACACGAACATGTCTTAATAAATTGCGTTTTTAGTACCAGTTTATCGTAACCAAACTTGTTTTCCTTAATTACAAAATGAGTCAACATATCTACAAACAAAATGCTATAACAAACCCTATTGAATATCATGTCGTAAATAAAAGTATAGATTGATTTCTTTTGAAGTTTTAATAAATAACGCGTTCAAAACAATTTCAATACACATATTTGAGAATAAAATAAACTCTTATTGGTAGGTTGAATATACTCAATCGTGTTTTAAAGAGTCCAGTCCTAATTGCACAACCCCGGTTGAGCCTCAGTGAAGCTCTCATGAGCGTAGATAATCAGCCTCGCTTTGGAAGTGGCCTATGTCTGGGACTATGGCAATGATACTTCTAGAGGCTTACATAAGCAGCCTCGAATTGGAAGTGCGCGTATGTTTAGAGTTAGTCTTTGTTTACAGCGCGCTGCAATCGAGTAACTAATCAGCCTCGTGTTAATGGTTTTGACAGTGGCGTCTGTCTGGGACTAAGGCAATGATACTTCTAGGTGCTTATCATGCTAACGTTGTACCAACGTTGTATATGGACGTCGGCCCAACGATGCAGCTACGTCTACAACGTTGGGCCAACGTTGAGACATCGTTGTACCAACGTTGGGCCAACTCTTCAACGTGGGAGCCAACGTTGGCACGGCAACGTCGCCCCAACGTTATCTTTTCCAGACCTATATACATCATTTTTATATTTTAATTTAATTTCTTTCTCATGCATCGTGATGTTGTCCAACTTTTAAGGATGGACAGTTCCATTCACACCGAGCTGCATGGTAGAAATGTAGCTAACTTGTTCTGCTTCATAAAGAACAATTTTAATGATCGATTGATTGATGTTCTAAGGATTAGAGTCCCTCTACCATATGAGCCCCCGGGAAGAATCCCCCGTTGACTCGGCATTATGTTTGGACTTGCTTTTAATGATCGTTGACATATCGTGATATTTGTATAAATGTATTATAACTGGTTTGTTTATATTAATATATCGAGTATGTTTATATAGCTATTAGTTGATTTATTAATTTATATATAATAAAAGAGTTTTTAACACATTTAAAAGAATAAAATAAAGTCATCAACAAAGGAATGTATGTTTATATAAAAAGATATTTTACGTCCCTTTAAGTCCAATTATGTCGTAACCCGACGTTGCACCGACGTCTTATTTTCGACATCGCATCAACGTTGGCCAACGACGTTATCTACAACGTTGGACCAACGTTTCAACGTTTAAGGGGGCACTCCACAGTTTAATGTACATTTCTCAATAATAAAACCCATGAGCAAAAATAAATCACACCATCATTGTGTCGTACATTTCTTAGAAGACAATAAAGTTTGGTTGTTTCCAAACCAAAAAAAAACATCAAAAAGCATTTTCTGTACAACTTTAGTCCCATTTCTTTAAGATTACCCAAACCCTCAAAACATGCTAAAAAAAACAATTTTAGCAATATTTCAAATGTCAATAAATAAAAAAAGAATTTCCTAAGCATATCAGGGTCATTTCTGCACGCATCATGCTCTTGCATATCAGGAAATGCTAAATTTTAAATACCTTCTTCGGCTTTTTGTTATTTTATTATTAAGTTATTCCATGCTGATCACCCCGTGAGTCAAAATCAGCCATTTTGCCTACTTTTTGGACGTTTTTGATAGTTTCATATTTTTCTATTTATAGCCTCCAAAAAACCCAAAGAATGCATATTCCAATAGACCAAAATAAACTTAGAAGTACGCAAAACTGAAAAAAACATCAAACATGCACTTCATAATTATTATAAATACCATCCATGGACCTAAAAGATGCTTAGTTGATTTCTTCCTGATTTACACATTGGACATTCGTGCGAAACTGAGGAGTGCCCCCTAAACAACGTTAGCCCAACGTTGAATGAATCATTGTTGTACAACGTTAGTCAAACGTTGGCCCAACGTTGTTTCTTCGTTGGTCCAACGTTTGTATATAACGTTGGGGCTACTGGACACAATTACGTTGGGCCAACGTCGCTGTATAACTTTAACCCAACTTAGTTGTACAACGTTAGTCCAAAGTTGAAAACCCAACTTTGTTGTATAACGTTAGTCTAACGTTGAACCAACGTTGGCCAATGCTTGACAATGCTTGGGGATGCTTGACAATACTACGTTGGGACAATGTTGTTGTGCAACGTTAGCCCAACGTTAAAACAGACGTTGGACCAACATTGGTACGTTAACCGTCGTGACATCGTTGGGGATGCTTGACAATACTACGTTTGGCCAACGTTGATGTACAATGTTAGCCCAACGTTAAAACAGACGTTGGACAAACGTTGTTACGACGTTAACATTTTAGCTGTGTTGCATTTCGTCGGTTTTACAGCTTTTCCAACGTTGTATAGACGTCGTTCCAACGTTTGTGTGAGACCACAATCTTACGCTGAACTTCACTGTTTGCCAACGTTTTATCATGTCGCAACAACGTATAGGCTGCGTACAGCTAAATATAGCCTGGCTTAAGCCCCGCCTTTTGTTGTGTACGACTCAGTACAGAAGTGAAAGTTCACAGATGTCAGCAGATATAACTTGGAAATATTCAATATGCATTTTCAGGAAGGATAAACTATAGGTAAAATAATCCCCATCAGCTAGGATCATTAAATTAAATAAAAAAATATTTTTTCATGTTTTTGAAAATTTAACATCCTTTGAAATTGCATGTCAATATTCAATGCGGATGCAATAGTGTTTGTAAACACAAACATGTGCAGAGAGGTTGAGCTGGAAATATCTATGAAATAAGGTAATTTAAAGATAATCTGGTGTATAATTCTTGCGATATTAGCTGACAGGTGCCACAGGAGGTCTATGGGAAAGTATTTAGTTTTCTGCAACCTCTAATGTCCGACCGCAACGTTACGCCTTATTGCCAACGTCGATCCAACGTCAGCATGCTATCTAGGAAACCGCCTCGTTTTGGAAGTGCGCGTCTGTCTGGAATCAGTGTTTGTTTGCATCGCGCTTCTGTCATACAACGTTCCCTGTGCTCGCTATCCGCCATCCACACCACTACTTCAGTTATTCAATTAATTTGTTGTTTTGGAACACATACTAGTCCAGTGCATTGTATACATAGCGCCGCTATATAGCTGTCTTTATATAAGCGCCCCCAAAATATCGAAGAATGGAACCGATGAAAGGAACACATTTATTTTACCGTGTATTTTACTATGGTAATACTACATAACATGATGAGTTCATTTTCAATGATCCCATTGGTTCTAGTCTTCGGCTTTGTTATTCGATCTAGGCTGTCTCGCTCCTAGCCAAGGTCAAACATCAATGTTAGTACTCCTTCGACCATGACGCCAGCACCCGTTGTATAAGTTCTTTTTTACAACATTCAGTTTCTTTGAAATTGCCTTAGTTCGACGGAACTGCCGCGATTCGACGGAACCACCTCGGTTCCAAAGACTTATAATTATATATTTATACATTTGATATATACATTGATAATTTGCATATTTTCTATTAAACAATTAATTTGACATTGTGTCGTTTTTACGAAAGACATGCGGGGTTGGACTCTTTAAATTTAAAATTTAAGACCAGTCGCCAAATCTAAATAGCAATACCAATACTCAAACTCCGTTTTTGCTTTTGTAACATCATGTCATTAATAAAACAGCAGACAATGTACACAATGCACCTTTTAATGAAAAACATGTATTATTAACATGTAATATGTTATTAATCCATTTTCAATTTGAGACCAAAATAAAAATAATCTTGAAATCCTAGACCCGTTATCTCATCTACTTAACGATACCAGTATAACCGATTAATTATTTTGAAAATCACATCATTAATGAAGGAGGAGTTTAATTCAATGTACGTTTACTTTTCCCTTTTTAAAGAAGAAATCTGTCCTTTTTATCCAATTTAGATACACACCTACAAGGGAAAACATTGTGTTTGCTTGAAACCTAAGACAGTCACTAAATTTACAAACTATTAAATATTATTTCAAACAATTGAACGTTTTCAACATATTTTCGAAATGAAGGAGGAGTCTGATTCAAGAAAAGTACACATATTTGACATTATAAAAAATAACGCTTCTTATCTGCCATATAATGGGTACCTTATAAGTTATCAGGGAACCTGGCAGCTTACTCGCCTTTCGGCTGATACTCTTTAATTAGCAAGCGGCGTATAGGAAGTTTCAAATCCAGTGTATAGATGTCCATGAGTAAGTATAAGAGCAATTGGTATTACCTTTTTTAACGTTACGTGCTAGCATCGACATAAAACTAGATATACAAGTCAAACAGGAAATGTAGCATTCCCTTAAGTTTAACCACAGTGGAGTGCGTGGTCCAGTGGTAGTGCGCCGAACTCCTGATCGAGAGGTCGTGGGTTCGATCCTCCGTCGCGGCCACGTTATTTATCCTTGAGCAAGATAATTAATCCACATTGCTTAGTACTGGTTCTACCCAGGAAGCCATCGAGAGTGATTAATCTAAGTTGCAAGAACTTGTTTCGCAATCGATGTAAAATAAATATGTTTAAAACTTAAAACTTAACCACAGTCAACCAAAACACTCATAGAAATAAACCACTATTACAAGGATTAATAAAAGGCGAGGTGTATGACATCAAATACATAAGTCGGTGCTAGGGGCGTGAGAGGTGTTGCTTCTTTCATTACTTCTCATGAACAGATTCAATAAAACCGAGTCTGCTGCTTTATTCTCTTAATTGTGTTTGTTGCTCCCAAAGGATCACCTGTATCAGTATTTATTACAATAGGGCTACCGCCTTGGAACTGTGAGTGGCAAAACGTCATCTTGGCATTTAAACCAGGTTTAAGGCTGCATCGAACCTAACTTTTACACTATTGTCATCCCAATAAAACGGGGCAGGGTAAAAAAGAAATCATCCCCACCTCAAGGCTATAACCTCTAACAAACAAGGCAACGTTAATAGACACTAAGTATAAAACCAAGATGATCATGTATATGTGAGTATAAAAATAAAAGCATAGAAAACGACAAAGCAAGTACTCAATGACTTTGCAGAACCCAGGGCAACAAGAGAATAAAACATCAAGAGCGAGACAAGAAAATACTGCGAGAACTTGTGGTAAATTATTGCCGCATTCGTTAAGCACTGTGCTTGTGACACTTACCAAGTGATTTACTCACATTGTTTTATTGATTCGGTGTGTTGTATAGTGTCTTAACATTTTCGAAAAAGCTTTGGAACTTATCAATAAAGGCCGAAAGGATGAGCCGGAAGTAGAAAACATGATCAGTGACAAAAATAGAACGGAATAAACAATAATGCAACTCTATCAAAATGTCACGCATTTTGTATGGGGCTGCTAAAGAAGGTATTCAAATTCAGAACTCCTAGTCTGCAGAGTGAATTCTTGTTTAAAATGTTACATGATTTATTTGAACAGACATATGTTGTATATGCGCAATAGTACCATTTTGAAATGTAATGAATTTAAATGCTGTCATGTTTCTTGAATTTTATTTGCAGAAAGTCACCAATAATAAAGTATGGGATGCTTTCAAGTGGTGTGGTGATAGGATACGCTCATCAATACCAGGTGGAAGTTCTTCAAAAGTATGTTTTTTCAATGTGTACGAGTGGTTGTTTTATCTTGTGTCTCATTTTAGTATTATTCGAGTTTTACTAGTAGTTAAAGGCTCACCGACACATTCATGGTATTCAGAGTCACGAACAGTGAGCGGAGAATTCAGGGTAATCCCGGATCACACTATCTACCCTATCTGTCAAATAAGTTTCTCTTGTTATTTTGCATACTCATGATATATATCTAGACTGTTAAAACTCCTTCAAACTAAATAGTCCACGATGGTGTTTCAACCTCTGTATACCGTGTTTCGTGAAGATATCTACTGGTCAAAATCATGTTAACAACCATTGATCGCGCTATATAGATAGGTACAATGCGAGTATATTACGGCCGTTGTTCGATACACAGTTTATAAAATACGAACTGTGTCAAATCATCCACTTTAATTTCTATGGAATGGCTTGCAATCAGATATGTGATTTGACCTAGCAATTTTTTCAAAGAGCGCATACTATGCAAACTATATGACACGTTGGAATGAAATGAAATCCAAATGTTTACTATTTCTTAGTCACAATCTTTTGGCAGAATCTTATCAAGGATAATCAAACGAAGGAGGATGAAATCAAGAAATAGGTCAGTGACGAAAAATAACGGTTTCGATGAATTAGTAATTATGCATCATTATCAAAATAATTGTTTTAAAACAAATTCTGTGACATAATTAGACAAGCTTTGTAATTCGGTAAAATAAAATAAAGAACATATGACCATTCGAAGGTTGTTGCATGAGGGTATGGAAGCCATTTTTAGAACTATGATGAAATAAACTAAAGAACATATGACCATTTAAAGGTTCACGGATATGGAAGCCATTTTTAAAACTATGGCGTAATAGTTCTAAATAACCATGTATGGCATATTGATGTATATCATTTAAAAAAACACCAAATCATTGCAAATGAATGCGCAAAGTCCTTATCTGATCAACGTATGCATTATTACTCTTTAAAATACAGATGCTTTCATTTTCCTTCGTAAAACTATAATTTAAATATATATATATATATATCAATGCATATATATATATATGGCAATTTCAAACAGTGATGTCAAACCTATCACACTGGTAGCTAGCATATCCTAATTGCTTCTCGGTCAATAGTTAAAGCTATTATTCCTATATAAATGGAAGTATCATGTTCGACTTTGTGTGTTAATATTTCACATGATTCTCTCATGTACCGAGGGCAAATAGTTTTACTGTAATATCTTTGTTGTTTAAATGGCACTTGTGATAATCGAATAAATAGTGCTTTTATGAATGAACGTGTAGAAGTTAAAGACATTTAATTTATATTTCAGGAAGAACAAACCGATGGTGAAATACACCCTGTTGAGGTAAGTAAGTAAGTAAGTAAATAAATATAAATAACCCTAAGGTATGACCGATAAAAATGAACAACAATTGGATTGTATTATCTTACTATTCTTTCTCAAACTGTTAGATATACATTTGTTGTTAACAGTAAGAAGCTTCACCCTAAATAAAATCGATAATTTTATATACTGAGCAAAAATAGAAACGTCCCTCCCTGTTTAAGTAAAAAGATTCCAGATATCCAAAAAGGTTACAGTTATAAATCATAACCAAACATAAAGGTTATTCATTTGTGGATCGATATCAATTAACTAAATCTGGCTAGCACGAGAACTTTTAGAGTGATACCCTGGCGAAGTCGGTAGGGGTCAAAATCAAAAATCACAAAATATCAGACACTCGTTATGTAACGTTTAGGACATCGAGCTTAATTCAGAATTTGTCACCTGCATTAATTATCGTTAATAACGAGTGGACCACCATTTGCACGAACACATGCAATAATTCTACGGCGCATTGACGTAACGTAACGCAAAACCAATGCATTCGACAAATTCCTAGATTCCCGCTGCAAGCCTGAGTCAGATCACGAAGATTATCAATTTGGGGGTTCGATCTCGCTTTACGACCCACCTCATCCCAGATGTGCTCAATTGGGTTGAGATCAGGGGGAAATGCAGGCCATGTGAGGACGTTGACGTTGTTCTGCGCCAAGTACTGCGTGGTGAACCTGGCTACGTGAGGGCGAGCATTATCTTGCTGTAGTGTCACACCTGGGCCATGACGACGAATAAATGGTTAGGCATGTGCATTTAGCACGTTAGCAACATAACGCTGGGCATTAAGGTTGCCCTATACAACAACCGGATGAGTATTGTGGTTTCCCATGATCCCACCCCAGACCGTTACACTCCCTCCCCCAAACCTGTCCTTCTCTACAACGCAATCTGCAAATCTCTAATTTTTGCGCCTGTACACGCGTAACCTCCCATCTGCATGACTGACAGTAAACCGAGATTCGTCTGTAAACAAAACTCGGTTCCACTCTGCCATTCTCTAGTTCGGATGACGTCGCGCCTATTAAAGCCTGGCAACGAGGTGACGTCGAGTCATTATTTGACCAGTGTATGGGCGCCGTGCTCTGATTGGTTGGGCGTTACGACGCAAACGATTACGAATAGTCTGCCCTGAGACACCGTACCGCCTACCCGTGACGGTGGCTGGCAACCGACGCTGACGCAAGTGCGTAAACGTGATTCTGGCCGTCGTCATACGGGGTCTACCAGGTCGCTGCAGATCGTGAACAGCCCCGGTCTGTCGGTAACGTGCTGCAATTCGCTCAATCGTTTTGCGACAGCACCCGAACTGACGCGCAACCGCCCTGGCCGTCATCCCACCCACTAACATCCCAATTGCCTGATTTCGTTCATTTTCAGAAAGTCATGTTGAAAACGGTGAAAATTTAAAAAAATAAATCCGATTAGCCTCTATTGCATGAATCGTACGACGTGGACTGAATAAACATGTCGACCACATGTAAAGCGTGCACGTGGAAAACGTGAAAATCAACGTTCCAGTCACTGAGCACTATGTACACGGTGTATATGAGGTAAACTCTACACGATCGTATTTTCAACATCGCCAGGGTCAAAAATACATGTACATTGGTCATGTAACACATACACAGACAGAGCTACATCAGTTATAAAAGAGGGACGTTTATATTTTTGCTGAGTATATTATCGTATCGTTAAAAAGGAGTTACATGTATTGGTGGATAATCAATTGCTAATATGACCGTGTTTCTTGATAGCTCAGTATTTAGAACACTGGCACGGTAAGCCATAGAACTCCCAATTGAGGCACGATTTGTTCTAGAATGTAATATTTATCCTTCGCCATAGTTGTACTGCAATCTTTAAATGGGGATGCATCATTAACTCCCAGCCATTCATTGTTTTTAATGATAGTCTCTTCTTTTTGTTAAACACAACATAAACACAACATATAGTACAGTTTAACAGGCAGACAACGTATTACTGTCTCGTCCCTTCAAACGTTGTGTTTAGGAAAGAAAACATATATGAAAAGGTACAAAACGTCCAGTTATCACATCATATTATGTTATTTTAGTAAACTTCATGAGATGGATAATGGGGATTCCCTTCACCATAGACATGCCACCACCCGGCAGGTCTCGTATCCAAGCTGGGCAGAGGTCTTAAGCTCTATAGCTTTATCTGCTAAGCTACCGATATCGCTGTTGATTGAAATATATTAGTAAGCAAATGGGTCGGGTCACAAGTTCTATCAACATTAGTTACGGCCCTTTCCAATACAATGTGTTACAGAAATGTACATGGCTAAATAGTTACATATTTGTTTTTACAAAGAATTGTAAACAAACTAAAGATAAATATGTATATGCTGATATAGGTTTTGTTCGTTGTTACGAAATATAATTACGATAGAAGAGAAAGGAGTAAGAAGATGTATGAAAGTTATGAAGGAAGAAGATGAGGTAGTAGACAAGTTGCCAATACAGCGAGTCAGAACAGTATTTACGCTTGAAAATGATTTGTTAGAATGTGTTAGTGTTTGAAACGCTTGGTCTCACAAATGTAGGTCTGAAAGGCATTAAAAATTCGTTTTCCGCGTCGGATATGTGTCCCCTACCAAAAGGCAAAGTGTTCAAGTTTGACGGATGAAAGCGACGAATAGATTGAAACAGGACATGACGTTGGTTTTGAAATCTATTACACTTAAAAATGAAATGCTCGGCATCTTCTGTTTCATACCCACAATCGCAACTTGGTGATGGTCTTAGGTGATTTATATAAAGGTCGTTATTAAGATTGCTGCATGAATTGCGAATTCGTGCATGCAGAACAGCAAGTGGTCGTGAGCCATATAACAGGTAAATAGGAACTTTAGAACTAACGAATACAGATCTTAGAAGTTTTCGTTTAAAAACGGTAGGCGATTCGGAGTTTCTGATTTCGGGTGATATATCGTTCCACATAGTAATAGCGGATGGAATAAATGATTTGGAAAATATTTCCGTTCGTCTTGCTATGGTCTCGTAGTTGTTACCATTTCTAAGGTTATATGGGTTGTTTTCCTGAACAAATGGAGGAAATAGATTGGTTACATACGATGGCATTATGCCACTACATACTTTTTAAACAATAGTAAGTTTTTGCATTTTCCGTCGATCTGATAATGATAACCGTAAGTTAGTGTTTTAGTGTTCTGCGTTTCAATTTGAATTTTAGATGACGCATTAGGCCAATAATTTTTGAGGCAGATGTTACAATACTGTTAATGTGTTCGTGCCATTTACCATCTGAACTAAGTATAAAATCCAAATGCTTGTGAGTATCAACGAATGGGAGTTGAACGTCATTTAAAAATAGTTATGGACGGCGATCAGTGTGATTAAGGGAGAAAAATAATACTTCAGTTTTATTAGGATTAAATTGAACAAGCCTCTGTTTCGACCACTGAGCTATAATATGTAGGTCATGATTTAAATTACCCTCCATATCATCAATACTGGATGTTGATATTGACAGAGAGCTATCGCCTGCAAAGAGGCGAGTAATGCTTAGCATATTTTCAGCAATATCATTTATATAGATTAAGAAAAGAAGATGACACAAAACTGATGCTTGAGGTACCCCAGCGTTCAAAAATTTAGTCTCAGATGATGTTGTACCGACCCTTACTCGCTGAATACGACTTAAAATATAATTTATGGACGGCGATCAGTGTGATTAAGGGAGACTATACAAGTGTACTGTTTGGCATCGAAAGCTTGGCAAATGTGGTGATACAGATCCATAAGTTGATAAACTGTGGAGTGACCTGGTAGGAAGCCAGATTGGTATTTGTAAAAGAAGTAATTCTTATGAAAAAAAATATAAATATGTTTAAACATTATCCGTTCCATAACTTTTCCTACACAGCTAGGTAACGATATTGGTCTTTAATTACTAGGGAGGCTAGCGTCATATTTTTTAAAAAATGCCATAACTACAGGAACACTACAAGCTATTTGCTTATCACTTAATGAATAAAACGCGGATTCGTGCTTCCTCCGCGGAACATTGTGCCTTTGACCACGAGCAAGTCACATATTCCCGCTATTGTCGTCGGGATGTTGTAACGAGTAGTGGCTTTAAAGTAGAAGGTTACAGCTTAATCTGGTGCACGAGAGTTGTTTCACATTATACTTCCTCTCATAAACAGACTATAAAACCGATGTTTCGTTCCTTTTTTGTTTGTTTGTTGCTTCCAAGGAATCTCCTTTTCAGTATGTATTGATATTTACACTAGCATTCGTTTGGCAACTGTAAAAATCACACCGACTATGAAACAGTATAATAGTTGATCTTCGAACCCAATATTTCTGGATTTAAAGTAAAATATCGCTTAAGCCGGGCGTGAGAGTTGGTGCATCTTATAAAACCGAGTTTGCTACTTTTCTCTCGTGTTTGTGTTCGAAGCTTCCAAGGAATCTTTGAAGTATTTAATGAAATGTTCTAAGAATTGTTGAAAGTTACCTAGAAAGACCGAACGAACTTTTACTCGCTTTATACTTCGAAAATGTCAATTCTTAATATTATAGATACACGTATTAACTTGTATAATGCTAACCCCTCTTTACTTCCTCCGAGACCTAGGTTTACCTTTCGTAATTTAAAATCGGGATTTCAGGAATTTCATAATAAATTTGTTTTAGTTCCTGCAGATAAAGCGGCTAATAATGCAATTTTTTTTTTTTTTTTTTTTTTATTTTTTTATTTTTTTTTTTTTTCAGTCACCAATGGTGACCCATTTATTCTCCCCGTAATTTGGCATGTTGTGGGTCGGGGAGGACCATCCCACCGCACGCCTTACAAACAAACACATCTATAATATTATACAATACACAAGTGATATACATAATAAAATCATCTATTATTTGTATTCAATATGAGAATTCTGTATAATAATGCAATTATTGTTTGACG
Organism: Cyrtodaria siliqua; assembly: GCA_037043455.1. Classification (NCBI taxonomy): domain Eukaryota; kingdom Metazoa; phylum Mollusca; class Bivalvia; order Adapedonta; family Hiatellidae; genus Cyrtodaria; species Cyrtodaria siliqua. Next base: position 57,374 of record JAWPHD010010729.1, on the reverse strand, counting down.
CCTACATTACGTCAATGTTTTATCTCTGGAACTCGGCAGCACCAATTCGTATACTCCAGTTAATTCTTCTGATGATGATGTTGTTTCCGCACATATCACTCGGTGCACTACTTTCAAGGCTGGTGTAAACGATAAGCAAAATAAACTGCCTACTATGTACTGGATTCCTAAATTACATAAAAATCCGTATAAGGTTCGCTTTATTTCGAATTCTAGTGCCTGCACCACAACAAACATCTCCAAACTTTTAACTTCTTGTCTTACTGCCATTAAAGATCACATTAAACTATATTGTGATAAAACTTATGAAAACTCTGGGATTAATTTATTTTGGTCTATAAAAAAATCAGGAGACGTTCTTGATAACATTTTCAATAAAGGTCAAGTGTCATCAATAAGCACTTATGACTTCTCTACACTATATACAACCTTACCACATCATCTTATTTAAGACAAGCTAATTTCTCTTATTCAAAAGACATTCGCTAGAGAAAATACTACATTTTTGGCATGTAATAATATTAAAGCGTTTTTTACCAACGGCAGTTTAGACAATTATATTATGTGGACTTGCTATGAAGTTTGTGAAGCACTCATCTTCCTATTAGATAATATTTTTGTCAGGTATGGTACCACCGTATATAGACACATTGTTGGTATCCCTATGGGTACGAACTGTGCACCACTTGTCGCAGATTTGTTTTTATTTTGCTATGAAAGAGATTTCATGTTGAGTCTTTCACCAGATACCCAGGCAGATATTATTGAAGCCTTTAATAACACCTCTCGGTATCTGGATGCCCTATTGAACATAGACAACCCTTTCTTTCCAACTATGGTTAATAATATTTATTCTAAAGAACTCCAGCTTAACAAAGGTAATATATCTGATAATAGCGCTTCTTTTCTTGATTTAGATCTCTCGATTGAAAATGGTGAAATAATTAGCAAAATCTATGACAAGAGAGATGATTTTAATTTTGACATTGTTTATTATCCCCACTTGGATGGGGATGTTCCCCGAGCAACTTATTATGGGGTGTAAGTGTCTCAACGTATTCGTTTTTCAAGAGCTTGTACTCGAGTTGAGGACTTTAATATTCGTAATCTTTGTATAACTAAAAAGCGACTCAATCAGGGTTACCGTTACCATAAACTTCGTAAAACCTTTGCTTATTTTTTTATCGTAACCCTGATCTTCTTTCCAAATATAAAAGTAATTTAAGGACTCTTCTGCGACAAAGACTATCACAACCTGACTTCTATGGTGATGTGATTTATAAACTTCGTAAGATTCTTGGTCATGATCACTTTCATACTCTCTTTGTTAAACTTGTTAAAAAGTGTATCAAAAGAGATTATGACCCTATCGTTTTGCAACGTACTGCATGCTTGGTGGTGGACCCTTTTACAGTTCGCCACTATGCTTTCCTCTTTAATTGTACGATGACCGGACAGACTGTGGACCCTATGATGACGCCTACCTAAAGCCCATTGGGACGGTGGCGTTTGATGTTTGTCTATGATCTTTCTTGTCGTGCCCTTAATGGTTTATTTTCTTGTTGCTCTGGCTTCTGCCAAGTCATTGAGTACCTTCATTGTGGCTTTCTATGCTATTGTTTGTTTGTATTATATTTACACGAGCATATTTGTGTTTTACTTATATTGGCTATTGATGCTGCCTTGTTGGTTAGAGATTAGATCATGGCGGGGATTTCTTTATTTACACAGTCCTGTTTTAATGGGATGACAGTAGGGTAAGTGTGAGGTTTCGCGCACCATAGAACCGGTTTAAACCCCCAGAGGCCTACTTTGCCACTGACCGTTCCCTATTGTCAAGCATTTTGTGTTTGTGATGTCGTTTGCATTTATTGTTGCTTTTGCCTTCTTGTTTGCCTGTTTGCGTGTTTGTTTCTGTGTTTTGTGGTTGACTGTCCTCCTTGAATGCTGCTTTCCCTGTCCGATCTTTTTATATTTTTTACCAAATCAATGCCTGTTTCTGGGGTAATCAGGTTCGTTATCAAACTTTACCTGGACATTGTGATCATAAACACTGACCAAGTTTCATGAAGACTAGATTATAAATACTTCAGTTATTGTGCGAAAACAACCTATTTTTACCGATTCAGTGGCCATATATCTCACGGTGTTTCTAGGGCAATCAGGCAGGTTATGGAACCTGAACTAGACAGTGTCGATATAAACATTATGACTATACATATTTTTCACAACCTTCATGAGGAGTTGATCATAAATACTAACGTTATTGAACGGAATCCGCATTTTTGTTTAGTTTTCTTTTTAACCAATTCAAGTGTCATAACTCGATGTGTTTCTATAGCAATCTGACTGATTATCAATCTTGACCCTGACCATGTGCCCATTAACATTGTAGCCATGTTTCATGTTTCAAGGAGACTGAACTAGAAATACTTTCGTAATTGCGCGGAAAGCGCCAATTAGCTTTTTTACTAATTCAAGATTCATAACTCCCGAGTTTCTTGGAAGTTAGGTTGGTTATCGAGTTTGACCTAAACATTCTGACTATAAACAGTATGAGCAAGTTTCGTAAAGATTGAATAAAAATAAAACCTGAAAGGGACCGGCCTACAGACCGACCTACTGATCGAAAAGGTCAAAACCAACATACACAATCTTCTTTGAATTGGTGGAGTGGATAATATACAATTGCATATACAAAGTGTACATATATTTAAAAGTAGAGTATTATAACTAGAGAAGTACCGTTTTGGGACTATCAGTAGCAAAGAAAGGTTTATTCAGGGTTAAAAGGTACACCAACGCTACTCTTATCATAGTGTCAATACAACGAGATATATATACCGATACTGAGGAAAAAAATTTAGCAAGTTTTTGTTGCACGCTGGAAATAATACATTTTTGGTTGTAAAATCAAGAAACTATTGCCATAGATACAATATCTTATTAAACACACATCAATAACAGTCGAACATCTTAATGACGTAACGAATAAATGCACTTAGGGGTCAAGCCCGTAAAGTCCCAAAATGTCAGTATATCTTGTATACAGTATTATTTCATCTAAAAACTTGCTAAACATTTCCCCGTCAGAATATGTATATAAACGGTTCCCTCTGGGTTATATCCTGTAACTAAAGAACTCAGAGATGATAATGTATATCTGAATCTAACATAGGAATGAGAACGTAGATGCACAATTGAGATTGTAGATACCCCTGACTATCAGCCCTTTCATGTATGTGATGTCTCATTGAACTATTCAGATTGTAGATATCCCTGACTATCAGCCCTGTCATGTCTGTGATGTCTCTTTGAACTATTGAGATTGTAGATACCCCTGACTATCATTCCTTTCATGTCTGTGATATCGGCCCTTTCATGTCTCCGAATTTATACATCTACTTTCATTTCGCTACTTTCTATAGACAGCCATATTCTTTATGCACAAACATACCATTTGGATTGCTGTGTTTCTTGAATTTTATTTGCAGGAAGACAGCAAGAAAGTCGAAACGTGGACAAAAACTTTTAAAAATTGGTTTTCACCAATATCATGTGTAAGTTTTTCTATACGAGCTTTCAATTTATAATTTATTTTATCGTGGTTGGTGTCTTGTTAGTATTATGTTTCGAAGTGAACTGTTATATGATGGCTCATACAGGTTATTTAGCGTCGCTACCAGAGAGCTGGTGAGGATACAAAGTATTCCGTGACCACACATCACTATAATTCGCTTGTTATGTCACATTCCTCTTTAACAATCCTTTCAAGCTGATTGTTCCACGATGGCAGCCCTTTGGGTATTCTATGTTTTGGTAATATTACTCAACATATAAATGTTTTAACAATCTGTATCTCATATAAATGCGAATACAATATGTCCGTTGTTCTATACACGGCTTACTGTGTTTAATCATCCACTTTTACTAACACTTATTAATGCAATAATATCAAACATATGATTTGACTTGCAATAGTTCAATGATCACATACAATGCTAACACGGTGACAATTAAATGAAAGCAATATGTTTTACTGTTTCTTATTTATTTTGGCAGAAAGCAAGCAAGATGGCTGAAGGCATGAAAAAGGTCAGTGAAGAAAAATAAAAATGTTAATGAGATACGTAATTGTGTAACATTATAAGAAAAGTGTGACACATTTAGACAAGCATTGTAATTTGGTAAAATAAAATATTCTATAAATATGGTTATGATATATTACAAATATAATTGTATACAGGTATTTTAAGGGATTGTGAACATATTTTCATATTTATTATTATTGTTTTATTGATAATTCTGAAAATCTTGCAAACGGGTGAACGAGTTATCAAAATCGGATGAAACACAACAAAGATAAGACCATTTGAAGATTATTCTAAAACGGATATGGAAACGGCCATTTTGAGAACTATGACGTAATAATTATGAATAGCGATGTATGGCAAAAAAATGTATCATTTAAAGCAAAATATATTATATAATTGCAAATTAATGCAAAATACTAAATTATTCATATAATGCATTATATGACACCTTAATATACTTTAAATTCATACAGTTGCTCATATGTCATTTCTTATAAATCAGTAAAGTATCATATTTATAAATATTCGATGAATGCGGAGGTTCAAAGCTTTTTCTATAGAAGATGGTACCCAGGAGGTATTTTAATAATTAACGACCTTTTAAACACGAATGGAAGATTTTTAACTACAGAGAATTCACTGATTGGTATGATATTAGGTCTAATTTCTTAGAATATGAAGGTCCTATTACTGCTGTAAGAAACTACTTGGCTAAATTAAATGTTGCTCCTCTACCCAGTAATAGCCCAAACCATTTATGCCCTCTTATTACATCACTAATCCAAAGCACAGTAAAGGATGTAGACTCATGTATGATCTGTTAACTACAAAAAACATGTACCCTAAGTCATCTATAAAATGGAAAAAATGAAGTTACAGCTGTACCTAATTATAAATTTGAATCAATATATGCAATACCGTTAAAAATAACAAAAGACCCATAGCTACCTTGGTTACAAATTAGAATCAACCACAGAATTCTGGGAAGGAATGAACTATCTATTGACTAAAGTGAATATCTTAAATAATAATGTTTGCAGCTTTTGCAGTATTTTACCTGAAACCATCCACCATCGGTTTTGAAATTGTGAAGTTGTAAAACAGTTTTGGTTAGACCTTGCAATATGCATTAGGCATCAATGTAATACAACATTGGCACTTTGGTCAGAAACAGATGTTCTATTTGGAGATAATAAATTTGATATGACTTTGAACAAAATACTCATTTATCAACAAAAATGCAAAAACAAATTTAAAACGATTTGAAGACATGTGGAGTCAATATATAAACATTGGTAAAATAGGCCTGTAGATACAGACTTATTTGATTTTACTAAACCTCAATAAAATACTCCAAAATGCAGGGACACAACAAAAATCGACATAGTAAACTTCTCAACCTTTTTCTGTTCAATTTTCTTTACAATTCCCCAAAAAAGTAATCCATACATATCCTTACAGTTAATACAACATAATCATATACATACTAAGTGCCTACAACACCCTATAAAAATCATATGTGCATATATGTGTAAATAGTATGTGTATGTGTGTGTGTGTGTGTGTGTGTGGTATATATGAGTGCGTGTCTGCAAAAATGTGTATATATTTGCGAAAGTACTGATACACGTATATACAGGAAATACAAAATGGCGCATACTTGAAATTAAGCTGATACATGTATATAGATTGATCCTGGTCTATATAAAATACATAATGGTTCATATTTGACATTGATGCATAATTATACATAGAATACTTAAGGGTGCATATTGACTAAGGATACATGTCTATACTTGAACTACATACATATAATGGTGCATAGTTGAAAATATACAAATGAATATCTTTTACATAACATAAATGAAGGCGAATTAACAGTTCCTTTCTCCAGTAATATGTTTGCAGAGTAACACCATATTATTAGTTTATAGTTCTATTTAAAATAAGACACTTGGTACATTTGAACATAGTAAAAAAAGGGTAGTGAGTTATATGTTTATCGAATACGAATATCCACAGTTTGCATGATATCTATCTGTAAATAATATTAATATGTGAAAACATATGTTCTGTATGAATATGCTATGGAAGCTTCAGAAAAAAATCCATGAATGATAATTTAAAACTGTGATGTCATAGTTCTCAAAATGGCAGCTTCAATATCTAAATTTGTCCTCATGGTCAATAGCTAGAACAATTTACCATAGTTTCATGGCAGTATCATGTTCGGCTTCGGGTGTCAGTATTTTACAAGATCCTTCCATAGTTTTGCTTCCATACACCGAGGGGCAAATACTTTTATTATTGTATTTATTATTTTAAAACATGTTTTCTTACACACGGTTTATGTTTCAGGTAGACGAAAGCGGCGATGTTGAGGTAAGTAAGTAACAAAATACCCCCAAGAAATGACAGATACAAAGGGTCAACAATTTGACTGTATTTGACAGAATATTACTATGTGTTCTCCACCTGTTACATTTAAGTGTGTGCCTTTTATGACCGCCAATATGACAGTGTTTCCCGATAGATCAGTGATTGAAACGCTGGTACGGTAAGCCATATACCTTAGGATCGAGTCCCGTTTGAGGAACCATGCTCCAGTTCAATCTACTGAAAATGATATTGTTTCCACGATGTTTCAAGACTGGGGTATACAGGTCATTTATATAATAGACATGATATCAAAGGTCCTTATATGCACGTAGCTCGATGAACATTAGTGTTTTATAGTACTTATTCCAAGAACCGAGCTTGACCAATATCTGACAAATGTTTAATCTGAACATTATCAAAATACATTTAAATTTGCTTTATAATTCGCTTTCATCTGCAAATGAATTCATACTCGTGTAACACTACACTTAAGACAGATGAACATTTAAGCCCGTAAAATGACGCGTGCAATAATTGAATAAACAGTGTTTAATAGTGTTAAGCGTTCGTTAAGTTCAGTGAGACGGCCGTGAAAAGTCTCCCAAAGCTTTTACTGCGTTAATACTAAATTTCATGTTCGATTTTTTTGGGATTGTCGATCCCAGTCACTATGTCTTTAAGTAAGGAGTAAGAATATGACAAAACGGTTCTATGGAGTAAGAGATGTGGTGTCTTATATTATCTCTCATGAACGGATTCAATAAAACCGAGTTTGATACTTCCTCCTCATGTTTATTTTCGTTGAATCCGAAGGAACCCATTTACCTTATTTATTTTAGACTGAATTAACATATATAAGTTAAAACATTTAATTATGTTTCAGAAACAAAGCGGCGATGTTGGGGTAAGTAAGTAACAAAATACCCCCAAGGAATGACAGATACAAAGGGTCAACAATTTGACTGTTTTTGACAGAATATTACTATGTGTTCTCCACCTGTTACATTTAAGTGTGTGCCGTTTATGACCGCCAATATGACAGTGTTTCCCGATAGATCAGTGATTAAAACGCTGGTACGGTAAGCCATATACCTTAGGATCGAGTCCCGTTTGAGGAACCATGCTCCAGTTCAATCTACTGAGAATGATATTGTTTCCACGATGTTTCAAGACTGGGGTATACGAAAAGAAAACAAGCTTCCAACTATGTGTTGGATTCTTAAATTACACAAACGGCATTGTAACGCCCGTTTTATTAGCTCTACTGGCTTATGGGATGACGAGTTATCCGTCGTCCGTTCGTCCGTCGTCCGTCCGTCCGTTAACGTTTGCCTTGTGCACACTCTAGGGCCTTCATTATTAATCGGATCTTTATGAAACTTTGCCGGTTTCTTTTTATCAATGAAAGCTCAGAGAACCAACCAGATTGCATTAATTTCACCGGAGTTATGGCCCTTGTTTTGCTGAAAATTGCCTTGTGAACACACTAGGACCTTCATTTATTATTTGATATTTACCAAATTTGCAAAGATTGTTAATATCAATGAAAGATCAAAGAAGTTTGAAAAACAGTCAAATCAGAATAGTAACACCGGAATTATGGCCCTTGTTTTTTTCTGAAAAATGCCATTTTCTGCCTTGTGAACACTCTAGCACCTTCATTTATTATTTGATCTTTACTAAACTTGCACATATTGTTAATACCAATAAAAGAATAGACAAGTTCGAAAAACAGCTAAATTGGAATAGTAACACCAGAGTTATGGCCCTTGTTTTTTCTGAAAAATGCCATTTTTGGCCTTGTCAACACCCTAGCACCTTCATTTAGCATTTGATCTTAACCAACCTGGCATAGATTGTTAATACCAATGAAAGCTCGAACAAGTCAAAAAACAGCTATATCGGACCAGGAACACCGGATTTGTGTGCTCGAATTATTGAAAAATGCAATGTTCAGCCTTGTGAACACTCTAGCGCCTTCATTTTGTATTCGATCTTTCCCAAATTTGGCCAGATTGTTGATATCAATGAAAGTTCGGACGAGTTTGAAAACCAGCCCAGATTGAACCAGTACCACTGGAGTTATGGTTATGGCCCTTTTTCAATAGTTAGTAATGTACACTGGAAACCCCAGGGGTCGTGGGTTCAAATCTCACTGGAGGCATGTTTTATTTTTGTATTTTCTCCATAAGAAACCTTGGTTCATGTGTTCAAGTTTTTATTATTGACTAATTTTTTGAAGAAAAAAAAAATGTTATTATCTTTTTTATTTTCTTTTTAAATATATAGAGGATATTTGTTGGTTTGGAGTGAATATAGGATTTATTTTCATCGAGAAGTTAAAAAAACTTATATTTTCACGAGTGCTTTAGCTTAAGTTTTCTCACTTGAAAATAAATCCTATATTCACGACAAACCAACAAATACTCTATTATTATATACTTTTTATCATGCAACACCACCAAACTGTTTCAAACAGAAAATACGTTTCGTTCCGACAGTTCTCCTTTTAAGGGACACATGGCAATCTTGATTTTTTAAAAACTCATGGCGTCCCTTTTTTTTTAGTTAATTATTTGCAAGCAGTTTTTAAGTCAAAATGATGCAGGATAAGTAAATCGAGGAACGAATTTTAATGTTTGAATAAAACTCAAAATGTCCATATGTACCTTAAACGTATTTGCGGATAAATATAGTAACGCCAGAGCGTGAGGCGATTTACATATATTTAGTGGGCATAGAATATAGTTCTAAACTTTGACACGAATTATGACTGTTATAAGCAAATGTAGAAAAAAGTAGTTCTTATATTCTCACTGTGAAAATATAAACAATGAGAATATAAGGTTTATTCTAACCATATAAAGGCATATCAACCACGTATATTAAAATATGAGTCGAAGGCACATGGTGATCTATTGGGATCACTCTTCGTCCGTCGTCCGTCGTCCGTCGTTAACTTTTCTTCAAACAACTTCTCCTCCGAAACCGCTTGGCTAATTTTGACCAAACTTCACATGGATGATCCTTAGATGAATGCTTTTTAGATTTGTTAAAATTAGGTCAGCGCGACATCCAAGATGGCCGCCATTACCATATATGGTTGAAACCTTAAAAAATTTCAACAGTTTTCCTTTTAAAATGATCGCCAATGCCTAGATTATCAAGTTTGTTCAAATGAAGTCCCCGGGTCAAAAATAACCTTGCCCCGGGGGTCCAAAGTTTGTATATTGAGATTTTGCATGTTTTTCATATAGACATATAGGAAGAAACTTTAAAAAATCTTCTTCTCTGAAACCACAAGGCACATAGCTATCATGTACTACATGTAGCATCTGCTTATGGTCCTCTACTAAGTTTGTTCAAATGGTGACCCTGGGGTCAAATTTGTCCCCGCCCCGGGGATCTAAGTTTTACATAGACTTATATAGGGTGAAAAAATAAAAAATCTTCTTCTCTGAAACTGCAAGAGCCAGAGGTTTAGTATTTTGCATTTACTATCAGCTTATGGTCCTTTACTAAGTTTGTTCAAATGGTGACCCTGGTGTCAAATTTGGCCCCGCCCCGGGGGTCACAGTTTTACATAGACTTATATAGGGGAAAAAAATCTCCTCTGAAACTGCAAAAGCCGGAGGTTTAATATTTTGCATTTACTATAAAATTATAGTCCTTTACCAAGTTTGTTCAAATGGTGACCCTGGGGTCACATTTGGCCCCGACCCGGAGGTCACAGTTTTACATAGACTTGTATAGGGGAAAAAGTAAAAAATCTTCTTCTCTGAAACTACAAGAGCCAGAGGTTTAATATTTTGCATTTACTATAAGATTATGGTCCTTTACCAAGTTTGTTCTACTGGGGACCCTGGGGTTACATTTGGCCCCGCCCCAGGGGTCACATGTTTTACATAGACTTGTATATGGAAAAACTTAAAAAATCTTCTTCTCTGAAACTGCTTGAGCCAGATGTTCATTATTTGCATTTTCTATAAGTTTATAGTCCTCTACCAAGTTTGTTCAAATGGTGACGTGGGGTTTCATTTGGCCCCACCAAAGGGGTCACATGTTTTACATAGACTTGTATAGGGAAAAACTTAAGAAATCTTCTTCTCTGAAACTGCTTGAGCCAGATGTTCAATATTTTGCCTTTGCTATAAGCTTATGATCCTCTACCAAGACCCTGGTGTCACATTTGGCCCAGCCCCGAGGGTCACAGTTTTACATAGACTTATATAGGAAAAAAAAAAAATCTTCTTCTCTGAAACTACAAGAGCCACTCTGAAACTACAAGAGCCAGAGGTTTAAATATTTTGCATTTACTATAAAATTATGGTCCTTTACCAAGTTTGTTCAAATGGTGACCCTGGGGTCATATTTGGCCCGGCCCCGGGAGTCACAGTTTTACATAGACTTGTATAGGGAAAAAATTAAAAAATCTCCTTTCCTGAAACTGCAAGAGCCAGAGGTTTAATATTTTCCATTTACTATGAGCTTGGCCCCAGGAGTCAAATGTTTTACATAGACTTGTATAGGGAAAAACTTGAAAAATCTTCTCTGAAACCACAAGGCACACAGCTCTCATATATTACATGTAACCTGGGGTCACATTTGGTCATGCCCCAGATGTTACACTCTAGCACCTTCATTTTGTCTTTGATCTTTACCAAACTTTGTCAGTGTCTTTATATCAATGTTGGTAAACAACAGAGGCCACATTTCTTAACCAAACTTGCACAGATTGTATATGATCATAAGATATAGAAGAAGTTCGATAATGGACCATTACTCAGGTGATTGATACTTGTTTAAAAACTCACGGCGTCCCATTTTTTTATTTAATTATTTGCAAGCAGTTTTTAAGTCAAAATGATGCAGGATAAGTAAATCGAGGAACGAATTTTAATTTTTGAATAAAACTAAAAATGTCCATGTGTCCCTTTAACGTATTTGCGGATAAATATAGTAACGCCAGCGCGTGAGGCGATTTACATATATTTAGTGGGCATAGAATATAATTCTAAACTTTGACACGAATTATGACTGTATATATAAGCAAATATAGAAAAAAGTAGTTCCAATTTTTCCGGAAATATAAACATCACTGGAGGCACGTATACCCACCAATGAAGTCATTGAGTACTTACTTTGTGTGACCTTCTATTCTCTTTTATTAATATATACATGATCATTAATGTGTTTTACTTATATTGCCTATTAATTCTGCCTTGTTTGTTAAACAATATAACCTGGCGGGGATATCTGTATTTACACTGTCCCGTTTATTGGGATGACAATAGTGTAAGCGTGAGGTTTGGTGCACCCTAGAACCTGGTTTTAACCCCCAGCGGCCGTTTTGCCAATGACCGTTCGAAGCCGGTAGACCTATTGTCAACCCTTTTGTGTTTGTGACGTCTCATCTTGCCTTTTATTCATCTTTAAAGTTGTTCTTTGTTTCTGTGTGTGTTTGTGGTTGACTGTCGTTCTAAATATGCTGCTTTTCCTGTTCGATTTTACTTCTACAATCTGTGTAAGTTTTGATCTATTCCGATCATAAATGCGTGATATTTCCGTATTTACGTCACTGGCTGCCATCTTGGATGACGTCATGAAACCATGTGATGTTAATGCACATCTAGGTCGTAATCTCTACCAAATGTCCGTTCAGAATTCGATCATAAACTCAGGAGATAAAACGATTACAATATAGTTCACTTGACGTCACGTATACCCACCATATTGCTGACAAAGACAATGGCACGTATTGAACTACCAATAAAATTGCTTTGAAAATACAATCGGAGAAAAACAACGTTTTTTTATGACATTTTGATTGATGGCGTCAATGGCCACCATCAATATTATGACGTCCTGATGTCATATTATGTTAGGGTACAACTACATTATAAACTCTACAATCTTTAAATGTTTTATTCAAATCCGATCATAAATGCACGAGATATAATGATAACAATATTTTCATCGTCATGCTACTGGTGGCCATCGTGGATGATGTCGTGACGTCTAAATAGTCAGGGCACTAGCCCGAATGCCCTCTACCATTGTGTAAATTTTTCACTTCCTACAGCAAATATGCCTAAGAAAAGTGCATGTAGTTAATAATAATAAGAAGAAACAGAAGAAACACAAGAGTCCTTTCCAATGAAAAGTGGAAATCCTTAATAAACGGAAAAAGTATATGACATCACAAACATAAAAAAAATGACAATAGGGCTACCGCCTTGGAACGGTCAGTGACAAAAAGACCGGGGGTTTAAATCCGACTCTTACTATACTGTCATCTCAGTAAAACGGGACAGTGTAAATAAATAAAAAAGCCAGTCCAGGCTATATTCTCTAACAAACTTGGCAGCATTAATAAGTAATTCAAGTATAACACTAAGATGATCATGTATATATGAGTATAAAACCCGAAAACATGGAAAGCTACAAAGCAAGTACCCAGTGAAGTGGTAGAAGCCAGTGCAACTAGATAATAAAGCATTAAGGGCACGACAAGACACAATTGGAGATCTTGTTGTCATGGTTCATGAATTTTATTTGCAAGAAGTCATCACGAAAGAAGGGTGGGCTGAACCATATTTCGAGTAGTTACCTACTAACTTGTTAAAATTAAAACCACGTGTTAATTCTTCTACAGGAGTTTTTCAAAGCGTAAGATTAGTTGTTTTATCTAGTTTGTTATTTTATTAAGTTCGAATTTGTATAATATTTATTGACTCACCGATACATGTATGTTATTTAGATTCGCGATAAGAGGGCGGAGATATCATGGTAATCACGGATCACACTATCTACTCTATCTTTCAAATATGTTTATATTGTTATTTCGGATACCCTTGAGATATATCAGGACTCTTGGGGTTTATATCTCCCAGCTACTGCAACTGCTGTGGTTGTTCAGTACATTTCTGAATACATTCTGAGGTAGCTAGCATATTTCACTACCGTTCATGAACAGTCTCAATCAAACCAAGACTGCAATATTTCGTATGTCTAGTGTTCGGCCGTTTCCAAAGACCCACTCTCATACTCTTTTATTTATCTTTACAATAACATATACGTGTATCGTTTCCTAATTTCTCTGGACGTGGACTTTATTGTTAGAGATTTCCTTTTGATGAGATGTACTTTTATTTACACTGTCTTGTCAATTTGAAAGCTGAAGACAGGTTAATAGCGAGGTTATGTACACTTAAAATTGATTTAAGCTAACCAGAAAGACTTATTGCCTACTGACCGTTCCAAGTCGGTAACCCTGTCTTCACCACTCTTTCTCTTGTGTATTGTCTTCTTTTTCATTGTGTAGTTTATTTGCTATTTGTGGTACAGTGTGGATCTACGGTGTCATTGCGTTTGGGTGCTTTGATTTCTATGGTATCATTTTTCTCATTCTTAAAACTCCTTCAAAACTAAATGGTCCACGGTGGCGTTTCAACCGCTTTATGCGGTGTTTCGGTAATGGTATCTACTGGTCAAAATCATGTTAACCAGTGGTCGCGCTATATAGATACGTACACTGCTAGTATATTACGGCCGTTGTTCGATACGCAGTTTATTAAACATGAACTGTGTTAAATCATCAACTTTAATTTACGATTAATAATGCTATGAAATGGTCTGCGGATTTGATTGTGATTTGACCTAGCATATTGTTTAAAGTGCACTTACTATGCGAACTATATGACACGATGAAATGAAATTAATATTGTTGCTTGATTCTTTTGGCAGAATATGATGAAGGATGACCAAATGAAGAAGGATGACTTCGAGATAAAGGTCAGTGACGACAAATAACAGGTTTGATGAAATATGTCATTATTAAACATATAAAATGATTGCTGTAAGATTATCTGTGGCGTAATTAGACAAGCTTTGTAATTTAGTAACATAAAACTTTCTATAACATTAATGTGGTTAATATGATATATTACAAATATAATTGTATGCAGTTTTTTAAAAGGAATATAGACATATTTTTACATGGTTTTGTTATTGTAGTTTCTGAAAAACTTGCAAACGTGTTATCAAAATCGGATATAGTTTTGGCATTGTCCGTCCGTTCTTTCGTCCGTCCGTCCGTCCGTTACATTTTTCCTGTCAGCTGTATAGATTTTGAAATAAATTGGCACTTATACTCATCTCATCAAGACGACGTGCAGAACCAAACACGCGGTTCTGTAAATCATGTTAACAACCAGTGGTCGCGCTATATAGATACGTATACTGCTAGTATATTACGGCCGTTGTTCGATACGCAGTTTATTAAACACGAACTGTGTTAAATCATCAACTTTAATTTACGATTAATAATGCTATGAAATGGTCTGCGGATTTGATTGTGATTTGACCTAGCATATTGTTTAAAGTGCACTTACTATGCGAACTATATGACACGATGAAATGAAATAAATATTGTTTCTTGATTCTTTTGGCAGAATATGATGAAGGATGACCAAATAAAGAAGGTTGACTTCGAGATAAAGGTCAGTGACGACAAATAACAGGTTTGATGAAATATGTCATTATTAAACATATAAAATGATTGCTGTAAGATTATCTGTGACGTAATTAGACAAGCTTTGTAATTTAGTAACATAAAACTTTCTATAACATTAATGTGGTTAATATGATATATTACAAATATAATTGTATGCAGTTTTTTAAAAGGAATATAGACATATTTTCATATGGTTTTGTTATTGAAAGTTCTGAAAAACTTGCAAACGTGTTATCAAAATCGGATATAGTTTTGGCATTGTCCGTCCGTTCTTTCGTCCGTCCGTCCGTCCGTTACATTTTTCCTGTCAGCTGTATAGATTTTGAAATAAATTGGCACTTATACTCATCTCATCAAGACGACGTGCAGAACCAAACACGCGGTTCTGTAAATCATGTTAACAACCAGTGGTCGCGCTATATAGATACGTATACTGCTAGTATATTACGGCCGTTGTTCGATACGCAGTTTATTAAACACGAACTGTGTTAAATCATCAACTTTAATTTACGATTAATAATGCTATGAAATGGTCTGCGGATTTGATTGTGATTTGACCTAGCATATTGTTTAAAGTGCACTTACTATGCGAACTATATGACACGATGAAATGAAATAAATATTGTTTCTTGATTCTTTTGGCAGAATATGATGAAGGATGACCAAATAAAGAAGGTTGACTTCGAGATAAAGGTCAGTGACGACAAATAACAGGTTTGATGAAATATGTCATTATTAAACATATAAAATGATTGCTGTAAGATTATCTGTGACGTAATTAGACAAGCTTTGTAATTTAGTAACATAAAACTTTCTATAACATTAATGTGGTTAATATGATATATTACAAATATAATTGTATGCAGTTTTTTAAAAGGAATATAGACATATTTTCATATGGTTTTGTTATTGAAAGTTCTGAAAAACTTGCAAACGTGTTATCAAAATCGGATATAGTTTTGGCATTGTCCGTCCGTTCTTTCGTCCGTCCGTCCGTCCGTTACATTTTTCCTGTCAGCTGTATAGATTTTGAAATAAATTGGCACTTATACTCATCTCATCAAGACGACGTGCAGAACCAAACACGCGGTTCTGTAACATCAAGGTCAAGGTCATAAAGATAATCATAAAGGTCATATACTTCTTAGATGCATATAATAATGTCCTCATTGAGTATTGATACTCTCACCACATTGATTATTGATACCCTCCCCATTAAATATTGATACCCCCTCCACATTAAGTACCTATACAATCTACATCGAGTAGTGATACCCCTTCAATACTCAATGTGGAGGGGGTACTTGTATCAATACTCAGTGCAGAGGTATTATAGATACTCAATGTAGAAGGATGTATCAATACTAAATGGGGAGGGTATCTGTACTCAATGGGGAGGGGTTACCAATTCAATACTCAATAGATGGGTATCAAAAACAGATTCTAGATGTGGAGGGCGTATCGATACTCAATGAGGAGCGATATCGCTACCACAAGTGGCAAATTATCTCGTGCGCACTTAATTAATATTACTTCGAACGCATGAAATATTTGTTCACACATGCCCTTCCGTGCGGTATGTATACATATACACATACATGCACATATATGTACATGCACATATGGCCGATACTTCTAACTTTTAAGAGTTACTTATACAGAGATTATCTTATTAAGTTAAAACGATAATCGTTGGATAAGTTACGCTAATAGTTATTGGCCAATAGACTCATGCGTCACATCAATCCTCAATGCTGACTTCATTTTCCACCAAACTGAAAAGTAACGGTATTATATATCAACGGATTCCGCCTTGAAACTTTGTTTCTGATGCGACCCTCCGATTAAAGGGGCTGTGATATTCGCGATAGGTACATGTATGCGTACACCTAAACAAAAATACGTTTATCAATAACAAAACATGTCAAGAATATGTTGATATTTATGTAAACAGTTTTGTCGCAATGTCTTTTTATCTTACGAAAACATGACTATTTGTTTTGGAAAAACGTAAACGTAAACATTGTTTACAAAGTAAGCAAACATTTGAATATTTTATTATTGGATACAATTGAAACTGAGATGCATATGCCAATAAACATATATTTTGAATATTTTTAACAGCCTAAATATCATTCATGTCCATGTGTATGTATACATATTCGTTACTAAGAAGAGCATAGTCTTAAGATAACCACAACTGTGAAGGTCGTGTGACAGGCAGTTATGAGCACCGATTTGGGCATTACTTCGAATCGACATCTACTCGATAACTTGGTACAGACTATCAGAAAGGTTTATTTTCAGATCACAATTTTAAGTTTGTCATTTAATTCTGATCATTTAAATGTTATTTGGGGGGGGGGCACGTCTATATGCATTTGATAATAGATGTGCTATGTTTGCAAAATAAATAACATGGGGGGGGGGGGGGGGGGGGGCACGTCTATATGCATTTGATAATAGATATGCTATGTTTGCAAAATAAAAAAACACCACCGAAATCGGTACTTATCTTGGTACTCATACTTACAAAAGAAGCTGTGTACAAAAATAGCACCATTGGCTGTTTCAATTTGTTTATTTTGAATATTTGCACAACTGGCTTATCTGCATATATAAAATAGAAATAAAATACAATACTCGTTATAACTAGGGGTAGTTCTAGAACTAGTCTACTGTAATAAATCGACCCCCTTCAGGCGTCAACATGTTACGCATGACGTCAACATTTTACAGAAGGGGGTCATTTTACTACATAGCAAAATGACCAGGAGGTCATTGTTTTATGGGGGTCGATTTTTTCCTTACACCGGTCGACAAAAGTTGTGGCAATCCAGATTGGTCGCCAATTATAAGGACAAGTCCACAACTGCCATCCTGGACCACCATACATTCCTTAAGTGGGTTCAGCGCTTCCGTAAGTTACGCGTCTTTTAGATTTAAGGATATCTCAAAACGCAACACATATATTGGACTTTAGGGAACACCAAAGTAGAAATACCACAATAACACGTATTCATACTCAGAAAACATCATCATGATAGTAGAAGTTTCGACATATACACTAGATAGAAGTAATTATTTGTTTAGATTAATTCAAAGCACAAACAACCATTAGACCTTTCCTCATTTATACAAGTCATCCACAGTATATTATAGATACAGTTCTCTACCGAAACCGTTTATTAGCAATCGAAATCTAGCAATAACAAAAAGTACATGTAGAACTATGATGTGACCACATCAAGAGACACTATGTTCACTTTTAATTTGGTGGTCATCGTTTATAAATCAGATAATATCAGGTAATCTTGCATTCGTCTAACTATTCGCCCAAATAGGCAAATCATGACAGCATGTCATTGATTATGTATTGTCGTGGAATAAATACACAGCTTTGGCTAGTCAGCACTATCTCACTATAAAACTGAACAGTCTCTATCGAGATAGAAAAAATATATTATACATGACGATGTCTATGACGTATCCACAGAAGGTGATTTTAGACATAATTTATGATAAAATTCATATATTTTAATATTTTCTGCTGAATTTCATAAACGATATGAGTGCGATATGAATGTGCATGTCTTATAACTGATATAGAGCCATGATTTCAAAGTGCCGTAGATACACAGTGTTTGGAATACGATACGTGTGTACATTACCGCATGCAACAGTCTATGCTGCGCCATATATGCCAAGTCATTTTAGTCTAATACAGACCATTTCCTTAATATCAGTATGCATTTATCTTATAATTTAGTTTTATACAATGGAGTATTATTTGTATACTTAAATATATATATAAATTAACAACCATCATTTGTTTTCTCGAAAGTCACATCCCGACAGGGTACTAGAGACGGGGAAAATACAACCAAATAAATTAAATACGGTCGCAATAATTATCTATAACAATATATATGTAGTATTTCAATAAAACGAGTTTCTGAAAGATTTGGAGGTGAAAAATGGGAGACGATAACGAATTTCGACGATAGACATTATGTGCGTATTTAACTTATTTCACATGAAGTTTCGAAAATAAACTAATACTCCACAGTGTTTAACGCTTGTTCATTATGAGTTACTCTCTTTCACACTATTGTCATCCAATAAAACGTGACAGTTTAAATAAAGAAATCCCCGCCAAGCTTTAAAGGCAGCATTAATAGGCAATAGTATTAATTATTTTGATTCTTGGTAGGGGACATGGGCTCATATTCCCTGCCTGGAATTATACTAACCCGAGCCGTTAGGCTCATACTTCAACATTGTTACTACTCCTTTAAACACACGTTTTCTTTTTTCTTTTGCCAGTTTCCCCATAACGTGCCTCTATTTCATGTCTAGAACGTGACGTCTCTGTATGTTTACGTCATGACGTGAACGCTCTAAAAGTCGCCAAATTTGGCGGATTTTTAAATAAGAAAACGGCCTTTATCATAATGTTGATGTTTTATTATATTTAAGATGGTAAACAACACTTACTAGAATACAAAACTTGTTACTATTGTATAATAGGGCCCACAATCTGTCCAGTTGTCGTACATTGCAAAAATTAATTATTCCCCTTTGAAAAAAATGGTTTCATCTGGTATTTAACCTTGCATTTTACAAGTGATTGGGGCTAATAACTTCCAAAGTATTAGATATACAACAATTAAACTTTGCATACATCTTCAACACGAACTCTCTGATTCATACATTTTTAATTATTTCCCTTTAAAAAAGTTTAACCTGGAAATCAACCTTGCCAACGGTGGACGTATATATACCCCGCTATGCGGGGCTCTTGCTATGTTTATTCTTTTAAGTCTTCTGACACTAAAGTTCCACGGTATTAAATGTAGTTTTTATCCCAGATTATAATTTTCCTGACTAAATGCAAATCATGTTATCAAAATGAGGCATTTCGGTTAAAAGGTCATCTCAATGACCTACGGGAGTGTCTCATACATATCTCACGACTCAGCCTATATCATGATGAGGTTCCATTTCTGAAAATGGCACTTTATTTTAATATAACTGGCTTATAAATACTCTCTAGATCATCAAGTAAAATATATAGAGGATATTCAGGGTTCTCCACAGGATTATTTTCAAGCATAGTGGCATTTAGCGCGAGCTGGGGTGGGTACGGAAGGGGGAAACCCCCTCCTGTGTTCTATTTTTTTGGCTTTTTGTAACTGCCTGTATTGACGGTGAGGCACTCTTTTGTGTGATATAAGTGATGTTAGGAAGCCATATATAATTATATATTTATGATAATAAACAAAATAATAAATAATCCATGTTTTAAGACTTTTATTTAAAATAAAAAATCAATATTTACTAAAATAAGTTCATACACAATAATACATACACAATAATACACATCAACACAACATGCAGCATCTGAAATACATACAATAAACAATAATAAATAATCCATGTTTTAATACACGATGAAGAAGAAAACATACATACAAAGATTTATAATAAGTTTATACACAATAATACAACATATACATCAATACATCATGCACACATACCATCAACTACACAATATTCATCCCTGGAAATAAAACAGCACATTTGATAATACTTAAAAAATATAACCTTAGCACTCAAATAAATCCAACACAAGTTAGCCCATTCAGTGTCTTGACTTGTACATATTAGCTAGCAGTTCCTATTCAGATGCTTGACCTTCTAGGTCTGGTCATGTGCCATTCTTCCACTGCCCTGTCATATTCAAACTCTGATGGAGGTGGGCCCTGCATTGTTACTGCCAGCAGTGCATTGAGAACTCTGTTACACAGAGTTGACCTGTGCTGTCTTAATTCTCTCGAGTATAGAGAATCCCCTCTCGCAATCTGCTGTTGATGTTGGAAGAAGCAGACCAACAGCTGCAATATTGTACAAGTTGGGGTGAGACTCCTGTAGCTCTCTGTCATTCTTTGTAACCTCCCTCACTTGTCTCCACTCGATCATCATTGAATCTTCATCCAGGTTAAAGTGGCAGGCCAAGGTCAGAAGAAACATATATAAATAATTTAATATAATAGACCAACACGCTTAATAATAGTAATAACTGAATTATTTTTGCTTTATTTTGTAAGTAATTTCTAGTATTTTTGTTTTCAAAATATTGACAAGCTTTGAAGTAAACAGATAAATAAACTACCTTCTTTTCTTCTTTTCTTTTTTCAAATGACCAGATGACCAGATATTATCCCTGAATTGCTATTTATTTTATTTATTAAGGCACAAACTTAAATCAAATGACAATCAAAACAATTATACTTACTTACGCAAAACAAACAAACTCTTGTGTCATGATGAGCACATCGCATCTTTCATTTCCGTCTTGGTTTGGAGTGTTTTCATCGAGAAATGAGAAAACGT
The DNA here is from genome assembly GCA_037043455.1 of Cyrtodaria siliqua. Classification (NCBI taxonomy): domain Eukaryota; kingdom Metazoa; phylum Mollusca; class Bivalvia; order Adapedonta; family Hiatellidae; genus Cyrtodaria; species Cyrtodaria siliqua. Next base: position 35,990 of record JAWPHD010010729.1, on the reverse strand, counting down.
ATAAGTTTTCTCACTTCGAGATGAAAATAAATCCTATATTCACGACAAACCAACAAATATTCTATTTATTGTATACTTTTTATCATGCAACACTACCAAACTATACGTTCGCGGATAAATATAGTAACGCCAGCGCGTGAAGCGATTTACATCTATTTAGTGCGCATAGAACATAGTTCTAAACGTTGACACGAACTATGACTGTTATAAGCAAATATAGAAAAAAGTAGTTCCATTTTTTCCGGCAGTGAGAATATAAGTTCTTCTAACCATGCAATCCATTATTTCACTGGGAAGTATATAATATAATGGTTTAAATAATGTGCCTACTGTTCATATTACAGGATGGTATATATTACTATAGCGTGGAAGAAGTAAACAAACGTGTGCTGGGTAAAGCACTGATACGTATTTGCGGAAATGAAGGAACAGTGGACGCCGAGGAAAATGCAATAGTTAGGCGTGAACTGCAAACGGTAATATCTTATCTCGAAAACGAAACGTCATCTGTGTGGAAGAACGCTAAAGTAGAACTATTTAGCGATCACTCCGCATGCGTCATAAAATCCGGTGCCGGTACAAACAAATTTCTGGTACTGTATCAGGGTGGAATGGATTTCAAAATCACAAAAGTGAGCAGTGGTCTATCATTATCATGTACAGTTATGTAAGGAATATGGTGGATTGTAACAAATCGACCTAAATAGCTCTACCATATAACGAATGTGTAACTTGCATAAGCTGTATATAGTTTTGAACACGAGGTTTTACAAGTATTTGTCTTATACTTATGTCTGCTACATGTACATTCTTGGAGACTTTAGTCCTGACATTTCTACAGAAAATTATACTCCGAATGTGCGCCATGATACATTAAGATGGTCTAATGATTTTTAGCTCGACTATTCGAAGAATAAGAGAGCTTATGTAATCATCCCGGCGTAGGCGTCAGCGTCGGCGTCCCACATCAAGGTTTGCGTGTAAGCTGTGTTTACAGGTCTATATCTCTTACATTTCTTGCCCTAGCTGAAGTAAATTTGGGAATTGGTTTCCTTATAGTATGTTGTAAAGTGTAGGGTAAGTAATTTTGTCTTCTGCAAAGTCTGGGCTCTAATGGAATCCAAATTGTGATGGCCCATAAAATGTGCAATAAAGGCAGATCTAGGTTTGCATGTAAGCATGTATAGATGTATAATTTTGGTTTTGTATTTCTTATGTGTTGATTTGGTCAATTCTTACATAGTTTCTTTTTTTACATATTACTCTGTTGTTTTGGTTAATTCTTACGCATAGCTATGTTTCGCATATAGCTATGTTGGAAGCGCAACCCCATCCCCCCACCCCCCACTCCATTGGTTTATGGGCTCCCCTCACATGGAGGGGAATTAATTTCATTTTAACTTCCATTATTTGGATATTAATATTTTAATTTGAACGCAATGATTTACATATAAAACAATTTAAATTAAATTCAGATACACAGATGAAATATCAATAAAAAAATTGAAATGAGGCCACAATAAATTTGCCAGATTTCAACTCCCTCCCCGATAAGCCTTTCGACCACAAATTTCTTTAAAATGACAGCAATTTTGGATTAAAACAGATAAAAATAATAAAATTTCATATAATTTTATATTGGCCCGAGTTTCTGTACAAGCCCCATCCCCCAACCCCACCCCACATTGTTTTAGCCTTGTTTTCTGATGGTATATACTAGCTATAGAATTGATTCTTCTCTGAAAAATCGAATAGTCGAACTGCGCTGTTCTCCGACAGCTCTTGTTTAGTATTGCAATCAACCTTACGTATGACGAAAACTGGTGTAGCTACGCGCCTGGTCAATGATTGTGATCTATCAGTTGAATTTCCGAAATACCCTATAAAACACGTGATAAGTGTTAATGATAATGCATGACGGACAACATGAATTGACTACATTGTGTGAATCCCTTTCTTTGACATTCTGCATATAAAGGGTAGTTCTAGAACTGGTCGGCCCGTTGTCAGTATTAATGTGACTGGGTGGGGTATCATGCCATGTGTCTACGGCGAGGTATTCCTGTGACGGCTCAGCACTATGAAGTTGAGCATTGAGCTCACAGCTACAAGTAGACACCAAACGCGCGCGCGCACCAATAAACTGCACAAGTCCAATTTTAAGCCAAAATTGCTATTTAGATGTGACTATTTTGGAGTTTCCCTATAAAAATTGAAAACCCTTTTTAATTGTTCTCTGTATACATTTTAGATAATTATCATAATATTGTAATTGTATATGCAATCTTATCGACACTAGCTATGGTGTATTACTTACTAGTACTAGGTATATTTTACTTAAGATACGAATGCTATTACATGTATGTGTTTGGTATCTGCAAATACAATTAGGATTATAAGAAATGCTTGACATTGCTTGATATTACCCATTCAGTGTATGGTTATGAATAGTTTGATTCTTTTCACTGAAATCCCTTAACACAGAAAGACATTATCAAATAAAAATATGCTGTCAGTTTTGATTATTTGTCCAAAAGGAGCTTTGTCCAAAAGGAGCTTAAAATAATGCATAGCTTTGTCTCCGATTGCAATTTCTGAAGTACCATATCAGTATACAAGTCAAATCCTGTCAATAATAATATACTGTATAAAATATCCATACATGTTAAGAAAAGTGTCACGGTTTTTATATATACTGTCTGTGCCATTGTTTAATAACTATTTTCACAGATACACACCATTGTTTCAATACTTCACAAACAAACGCACAAACATCCTTGGAAAGAACATATATAGAATACAAATAGACAGATTGACTGTATGTAACATTGTAACAGGTTACTCCATATTATAATTGCAATCTGTATCATAACGTGGGACATGTAACTGTCTCACGATAAATCACATAGGTGCAGTAACTAAAATCAGGCAGTAGAATGTGCAGGTACTATAACCTTTATTGCACTCCAGGCGAACCCTCAGACAGCATGAACCAATGTAAGTTCCAGGCAGGGCTAAGAGGTATAGACTGGTTCTGATTTGTTATGATACAAAACATAAAAAGAATAAAATCTTATGCATCGCACATTTAGAAATGAAATAATATGTAGTACTAATAACAGAATACTGAATAGTGTCTCGACTTGGGAGTAGCATTATGTTACCATCGATATCAGTAATTATAATGTGCCTTTAACTTGTATTTATACATGCATGAACATCATGTCACGAAGTGTTATGGTATGCTTGATTCAACAATAACTTATGTAAATATAGCTCGCTGTCATGCTTAAACTATATTAAAATGCCCATGTAATTGTGTGTGTTTGAAAATGTGTTTATGTAATGCACATGTGTGTCTCTGAAATAAAAGATTCGATTATATGTCTGTGTTTTTCTTAATGTTTCTCGGAGAATTAAGTTATATAATAATATAGTTTAATATTTTACAAATAGTAATGATAAAACACGTGCAAGAGAGATAACTACAATCAGCGTGTTTTCAGGCAGTGGAATAGTCATTTTGTGACACATTGGATCCGTGCGCACTAATCACTACTTTGAAAAAAGGTTTATTCAAAATTAGACGCTATTGTTTTTTTCAACAGAAAGTATTAAGGTAAGGTATTCAATATTAAGGGAATTCATGGTGTAGTAGTGCTTCGTAATCGTTAGGTTGCTGGTAAGAGACACCGCGCAGGGACATTGAGGTTGGACTTTAAGTAATTCCCTTGCTGCCCCTATTTCGTATGTCGAACTGGAGACGTTAATCATGCAAGTGGTATATCGTCCGTGCATGTTAAGGAGGTTGGCTAGGAAAGGACGTAGTGATGAGATTTTTTTTAATTCATATTTAAAGCTTCTTTGGTATAATTTAGATTCAAATTTATCAAAAAAAGGCTAGGTCACCACGTTTTTTTTCCTACTAGACGTCATTGAAGAAGGCACATATTTCTAACTTCAAAATTTCACTAAAAAGAGGAAAAATATTGTCATTGAACATTTTCACAATTGTTTTCATAATATTACGTTTATTGAAAAACAACAAATAATTTTCGATTGCATATATACATACCTTTCAAATCATACAAAAGCAATTGTAATCCTCGTTCTTCTTTTTACTTTAAAAAGCAAACATATATGGACCGTACCCCACCCACTTTTGTTTTTACCGAAACAATAATTCAAGATAAAAAAAAAAGTTCTAATGATCAACTTTTTTTAAAACTTGTATATGTCAAGGTTCTATGACATTTCTTTCAAAACAAGTAAAAAATATTATAGGTCACCAGGCTTCTAATGATTTTTCATTAAAAATTCTTTAAATTACACCCATTTTGGAGTTATTTTGACATTTTCAATGTAAAATACTGAACACGCAATATTGACATGGAGATCGAAACTAAAATTAGCTCAGTATCTACTTTTATATATATATTCCACTACTGAAAAAAAAAATCTGATTTATTCTATAGCAAAAGGATAAATTCTACTCAGAGCTACCCATACCCTCTATTTTGTTGACAACAAAAAATGATCACAAATGACGAAAAAATATGGGGGGAAAAAATTTGATTAAAATGTGGAATGTTACCATCTTAAATCCTACATTATATCCATATCTACTAGAATGGAAAAAATGAAATAATTCTGTCATCAAATAAAACTATGATGTAAAAAATAAAATGTTTAGACTTAAAGATGTCAAAACTTGCCCAGCCAACATCCTTAATGAGCCAGAGGAATTCATTAGATAATCTATGGTAGCCGATTCCTGCAGGGTTGTATCTTCGTTATTTCGCCGCGAAAGGAAGACACAACACAACCAGGACAAATTCAGCGCTAAAACTGAGATGACAAATCGACACAATTTAAGAACGACAGAACGCGTTACATTATTGCTTCTTTTCGTTTCTAAACTGTCGTCTTTTCATTTGTTGATTTTTCGGTGTGTCTTTGTTTTTGGCGCTAAATGTTCGTCTTTCCAGTCTGTCGTCTTGTCGTTTTTGAGGTCTATTCGTTCTGTCGCTTTATCATCTTTCGGTTGACATGAGTGTTGACAAAGTGTTTCGCATGCAAATGACCGCAATTACCAAAACGCGCATGACCGGAAGGTGAAAAGACGACATAAATAATGTCACATACCGTCACACAACCTCAGAAGTTAAGTTATACCATCGAAACAAAAAATACACTCTCAGGCTGTATGTTATAATTTTTATGTGATAAAATTACTGATATGGTATTTATATTCATTTCAGAAAAACTTAAACATACCGAATAAAGATAATCTCGATAACATATTGTTCATGATCAGGTCACAGTGACCTTGACATTTGACCTACTAAGTACTAACCATAAAATCAATAAGGGCCGTCGTTGCAAAATATTTATTGGTTTAAACATATTTTATTTAACATGTTTTAGAACATAATATGTATACACAATAGAAGAAATGGGCTTAGAACGAAAGTAAAATACTTATGATGTTCTTCTCCTAGGTAGGATAATAATTGTACACAACTGATGGCATGTTTAACAGCACTAATTTGATACGTTTGTAATATAAATTCTGGAAGTTTATATGAGCAATGAATAGTGGTAACAAAAATAGTTTATACATATTCCAGAATAGCTTGTGCAATTAAATGAAAGAAACATATTAAGATAGTAGGGTAATAAGGCATACAAAACGAAAGAAAAAAACAGCTACTTGAAATGTTAAATCGAGCAAAAGGGGCATTCAATTCAGCTGTCAGTTTATCATCCTTACTTGAAATAGAGTAAATGGGGATTGACACATGGAAGTTGGTGCTGCCGGTTTGGGAATACAACAACAGAACGAGGGGGTCCTTTGGAAACAACGAACACAAATAAGATAGAAAAGTAGTAGACTTGGGTTCTGTGAGACTGTTCATGAGAGGTAATATTAAGTGTAACACCTCTTACTCCCCCTAGCATCGGTTTAAATGGTATTCTACTTTAAAATCACAAATACTAGGCTTAAATGCTCCAAAGAACATTAATACAAAGCGAAAACACGTCAATATATTAGAGATATTTACGTAGGAACGATAGGTTAAATGGTAAGGAAGTCTATTTTAGGAACGATACAATACAGTGGAGAAGGAATGGTAAAGACGTTATTGTTTGGGGCACTTGTTTCTGTCAAAAGGTTTTAATGAATTTGCAGACATAAATTAAGCAGTACATACTTAATTTATACATCACTGAAACTGGCAATTTTAATGGTAAATGATAGGATATTTTCAATGCAAAATTCTTCTCCATCATAATTTAGATTTTGTTTTTGTTTCTGATAGTTTATATCTAGAAAGGGTGGTAATGTGTTAAATAAATCTATATAAATCTATAACTTGTTTAATATCACCCGGTGATTTACTATCACCCTGTACTATCACCCTCGCGTCAGATAGTAAGAAATGACACATTGTTGTCTATGGGATTTAGCATGGCGTTTTATGTGAGGTATAATAACAACTGATTATAGATTAGAACCCTTAAATTAGGATCCGCCTTATATAATCATTTGCCTTATTCATTGCATAGAAACACAAAAACAGATCTGCGTAGTTATACCTGACGAAAATATTATCTAAGAATATAAGTGCTTCACAAACCTTTTGGCAAGTCCACATAGAGTTATTGTCTAAATTGTCATCAGTTAAAATGCAGTTGCTTCTCCCGCATAGTTATTTTGAACATGCTATAAGCTTGTCGTTATGGTGGCTCATTTCTGCCATGTCGTCTTTTCGTTATTTCGCCGCGAAAAGACGACAGAACGAAAAGATGACAGGACGAAAAGACGCCAAATGCAGCGCGAAAAAACGACAGAATGAAAAGATGACAGAATGACAGAACGAAAAGACGGCATTTCAAGGGCGAAAAGACGACAGAATGCCACGCGAAAAGACGAAAAGATGACACTTCAGCCGCGAAAAGATGCCATGTGATATTGTCGTCTTTTCGTTATTTCGTGTGGCCTTCTGTCGTCTTTTCGTTCTGTCGTCTTGTCGTTCTGTCGTCTTGTCGTCTTGTCATTCTGTCATCTTTTCGCGATACATTTGGCGTATTTTCGTTATGTCGTTCTGTCGTCTTTTCGTTCTGTCGTTCTGTCGTCTTGTCGTTCTGTCATCTTGTCGTCTTGTCATTCTGTCGTCTTTTCGCAATTCATTTGACGTCTTTTCGTTCCGTCGTTCTGTCGTTCTGTCGTCTTTTCATTCTGTCGATATGACATCGTGTCGTTCTGCCGTCTTTTCACGATGACTTTGGCGTCTTTACGTTATTTCTCGTTATGTCTTCTGTCATCTTTTCGTTCTGTCATTCTGTCATCTTGTCGTTCTGTCGTCTTGTCATCTTGTCATTCTGTCGTTTTTTCGCGATGCATTTGGCGTCTTTTCGTTATGTCGTTCTGTCATCTTTTCGTTCTGTCGTCCTGTCGTTCTGCCATCTTGTCGTTCTGTCGTCTTGTCGTCTTGTCTTCTTGTCGTTCTGTCATCTTTTCGCCTTCCGGTTGACATGCGCACTTCGGCACTGTGGCCATTTGCATGGGAAACAAATGTAATGTGTAATCCCTGTGTTATTAACAATGCATGTCAACCGGAAGTAGAAAAGACGACAGAACGACAAGACGACAGAATGACAGAACGAAGAGATGACAAATACATCGCGAAAAGATGACAGAAGGCCACACGAAATAACGAAAAGACCATAATATCAAATGGCGTCTTTTCGCGGCTGAAGTGTCGTCTTTTCGTCTTTTCGCGGCTGAAGTGTCGTCTTTTCGCCCTTGAAACGTCGTCTTTTCGTTTTGTCGTCTTTTTGTTCTGTCATCTTTTCACTCTGCATATGGCGTCTTTTCGTCCTGTCATCTTTTCGTTCTGTCGTCTTTTCGCGGCAAAATAACGAAAAGACGAAAAGACGACAAATGGCAAAAATCAGCCACCATATGTCGTTGATAAGGTTTTAAGTGGTAAGGTTGTATAAAAGTTATGTGGTAAGGTTGTATAACCTGTATAAAAGTCATACGTACTTATCTACGAGATGAAACTCGACGCACAATTTGATCGAGACAGAGAGGTATCTGTAGATCAGCCTCTACAGAGCATTACATTACAGGTATGTGTATACATGTATGGATGTCCGTCCGTCCCGCTTTCTTGTCCGCTCAGCTCCTCCTATATATTCATCCGATTTTCACGAAACTTCATAGGAAGTATCAATATGCTGTCTGGTATTGCATCTTGTCAGGACGTTCCGGTTGAATGATTTTTTTGGCGGAGTTACGGGACTTTCAAGTTATTCGAATCTAAAGCTTGTCCGCTCAACTCCTCCTATGTTTTTAATCGGATTTCCTTGAAACTTCATAGGAAGTATCAGTATAATATCTAATAGCGTTTATTTTCAGGACGTTCCGGTTCAATGTTTTTTGGCAGAGTTACGGGACTTTGAAGTTATTCGAATCTAAAACTTGTACGTTCAACTCCTCCTATTGTTTTCATCTGATTTCCTTGAAACTTCTTAAGAAGTATCACTATGATGTCTAGTAGCGCATATTGTCAGGGTGTTCCAGTTGAATGATATTTGGCGGATTTATGGGACTTGAACGTTTTTCAGATCAAAAGCATTTCAGCTCAACTCCTACATTTTTCATCTGATTCTCGTGAAACTTGGTACGAAGTATCAGTATGATGTTTAGTTGCACTTATTGTCAGGACGTTCTGATTGATCTTTTTGGCGGAGTTAGGCGATTTTGAAGTTCTTCAAATATAAAGCTTGTCAACTCCTCCTACATTTTGCATCTGATTGTATTTAACATGTGTACCTTTAGTCATCCATCTGTTCTACCGATTGCTTGTTTTCCACTGTTGCAATGAACAAAGAACAAAGAAACGAAAATTCCTACAAACAACTTGAACGTCCAAATCGATTATCGATTAGGTGAGTACTTATATTTAACAAGAAACTAAGTTTCTTAGAAGATATTAATATTTCCTAAATAGAATGAAAAAACGCTAAATGCTGTTGTTGTTTTAATGATTTTTTAATTGTTTTAATCCAAGATAGTACTTATATAATTGTAGCGTAACATGTTAAAATCATTGATTGGTGTTAACAGAGATCTAAGAAGTAATTCGGTTCTGGTTAATATTATAAATCATTGATGAGTTTTCTTTAGTTAAACTAGATTAGGTAATAATAATCTCAAAGACGTTCGGATGAAAACGTCCCAGAAAATATAGATAACACATTCCAACGTTAGAATAGTATATATATAAAAAGTATGCGCTGAAAATATACTGTGTATGTTTTGTTGATTTGTTTCTGAGAAATACCCCCAAACTCCATTATTAGACGAATAAATCGTTCAAATGAAAAGTAGTATTTCAGTTGTCTCTTTAGCCTAATGGCTATGTATACGGATTGTCAATCCGGAGGTCTCGAATTCGAATCCCGTTTTGGGCGGACTATTTTGTTCATATGACAGTGATGTTTTTATATCGATGTTGCTTCAATGAACGAGGGATTGAAAAAATGATGGCCTGGAATTCACCAACCATTCTTCAAATTATTCTTAGACTTGAGCTCAAGTACTGAAAATTCGTTCACAAATATTTCCATGACCTTCAAAGATAAACAGTCGTAAGAAATTACGATTTATTAGTATGCATCATATTTACACATAAAAGCTTGTTATGAACGTTTATTCTGTAAACTTACAGAAATAATTGTGATTGAAATGTGCATACTTGAGCTTAAGTCTGAGAATATTCTCGAGAATGGTTGGTGAATTCCAGGCCAGCTGGTATAGTTTATCTTCTTATTTACGGGTTTACGGTCATGTTTCACGAGCTTGAATTTGGTAGGTATCCAAGCGTAAAATCCCTTCCATTTGCTTTATGTATACGCCTACAAGCCTTATATAGTCTATTAGAACTAGGACCTATTTCCAGCCTATTGTATTTAGAGGGGAGAGAACTTGTGTGGGTATCTGTAAATCACTCTGAGCTTTAGGTCATACTACACCAGTTCATTTTCCATAGGTCTACCTTATAGCTCTAAGCTCTGTACTGAATTCCCTAATATAGGAAGCTGTATTTGTTATTACTTGTTTTGAAAGACCTATCTTAGTTTTTTCAAAAAAACATACGTAAGCCATACGTTGAGTATGTTTTGAAAAAGCTGTTTGGGTGGGATGGTGCTGACCCACCTACTTGCATGTAGAAACATGAGGAAAATGTAAAATATATTTCTTTTTTTTTTGATTATGCAACACATTATGAATACATTGCACAAATGTATGATTTAACCTTTATAAGTAATCTTCAAAAGTTGAATTTTAATTTTTTAGCAAGATTTTTTGGTTTGTTTACCTTGTCAACCAATCAAAATTAAGAGATTCTGTGTAATAGCTCCGAATTTACCTGGAACGTTTTCCCTGCCCGCTGATTGGTTGGTAATTGGTGTAGTCTGATCTATACAGTTTCATTAGAAAATTTTGTTTCAGTTGACGAGGTCCTAATACAGCTGTTGTATGAAATCAACATATCTAAAGTTAAAAGCAGTGTTTCATTAGTTGTGTTTTGGTGTGTTTTCTTCTATAAACAATGAATTATCAACACAGTTTTGTATTTAGCACAGCTTAATTGTTAATTTGCTTTTTTTTTCTTCATAAAAGTACAGTTGAAGTATTCTATGCTGATCTACCCTAGATACTGTTCAATATACGAATGCTTTTCAAAAAGAAAACTCGGGCCTCAGTATACCTGAGTAAACCTTATACCTGAGCTTATCGGTCATGTAGCATGTTAGCAGTTGTTAACAGCAGTACATATGACTTTTCAATAGGAAGGAAGAGCTCTGCAGCTCTGCATTAAGGCAGAGCTCTGCATTAAGGCAGAAAGGCAAAAATGTTTGCCTTTTTTTTTTAAACAAGTCTATATATTTAAGGATGAAGAAGACAAATAAACTATATTTAATTGCGTATTTTATTATTAAAACTTCCTCAATCAAGTTGCAACCCTGTGTTAAATCATGATTTTCATTTTTTCTGAAATATCATCTAGTAGCTGTGCTATGAAGTATTACAAACTTGAACGAGGCAATTTTTAGGCTGACTGTAAACTGTTTCTCGCTAAGAGCTTGTTTGACTCGAGTCAATGTTTACAGAAACAACAATTCAAAAGTCAAATCTGATCAATTTACCATGCAAAACAGGCAGAATGCACCCACAATTGATACGTATTTTTCAGAAAATGCGAGATGGTAATCGCTCTAATAACGTATATCTATTCAGACCCTCCATTCAGTCCTGTTCACGCCTCAGGATCCTCTCCATCAGAACCTTTGAATCCCGACCCCACTCCCCCATTCAGTTCTGTTCACGCCTCATGAACCTCTCCATCAGAACCTTTGAATTCTCACTCCCGAAAGGAACTCAGTCACAATGACCTTCTTCAGGAAAATAAGCAACATTAAGAACAGCAAATTGTAATGCTCATATAAAATAAAATTATTTCAGAAATATCTCGTTCTAAATATGAAATTTATATTTCTACAATACAATAAATATTGAAAAGGGGATCCCTTGGAAGCAACAAACACAAACAATAGAGAAGAGTAGTACACTCGGTTTTATTGAGTCATGAGAACTGTAAATCGTTTAATTGAAAATAACACCTGTCAGAATAAATGGCGTACTCTAACTACCAGTTATTGGAAGTTAGAGTATGGCAGGCAGCTGAAATGGACATGCTAAAAACAAAACAAAGTATGGTCTCATCTCGTTTATTAATTTAAACACCTCGATGGACTATGCCCACCTCGATGACTCGAGAAGACCATACTCTATTACACTTTTAAAACGGTACCAATGTCAGAGTCTCAACAAGATGTTAAGGTTTATGACTCTGAAATTCGTGAAATGCCACCTCAGGGCATCAAGTTTAAACAAAAGTTAATGGGGAGCATGTCCACGGACCCCCTATAGCCGTTCGCGGCCTCGCCGCTCAACATGTCTCTTCGGCTGCATGTACTTATATCCTAGCTATTCAATGAGGTCCTTAATGTGTATGTTTCCTGTCATAGTCACAGACATACATGTATTTAGGTCTCTGTAACAAAAAAAAAAATGAGTATTCAGGTTGGGGGTAAAAGCCGTACCATACATTCCGTACAATAACGGACATTCCGTACTAAAACGGACATAAAGTTATGAAGACAAATGATGAGTAATAAATTTATTTATATCATTTATGAGAAACCTTATCATATATAATAATAAGTCTTAAACTAAATATAAGATTTGTATAAACAATATTGGGATATAAACTTACATCACACTGTCCGTTATCGTACCGTACCGTACATAATGCTCATCATTTAGTATACCACTTACTTGTATCATATATAATGATATTTCATATTATAAGCATTATAAAAATAGTGGTTGGATTTAAAGTTAATTTATGACAGGGATATTTAAACATACACAGATAATAAATAAGTAAAAAAAATATCAGTACCGTACATTGCGTACCTCATTTATTATAATAACTGTCATAAGAATAAGCCATACATATAATAAATCAACATTTCACATAGACAAATAGATGGAGTTAAATATGCCTTTAAATGTTGTGATTACAGCTATTTTAAAAGTAACACGTATCTATCCATGTGTCTGTAACGGTACAAATGATGATACGAATGTAAGGTATACGGTACAGTATGGCACGGCTTTTCCCATACTGTACTAATACATGAAATGTTTTATTTAATATTTTATTATATATATAAAAAACTTTTATAAAGCGTTTTATAATAAATGATATGAATAATTTGATCAGCTTCATCTTTTTACATCGTATGTTACATGTATAATAGGCTTACGTATAAATGTAATCGCTATAATGTAGGTCCGTTTCTACTAAATAAGACAGACTGTAATTGGTCAGAAAAAACGTATAGGGAATCCGAGAATAACGTTAACCAATGTGAAATCATGGATTGGATAAAATATAATGACTTAAATAAAACAACTTGAGAATTAAAAAATAAATATGTTATTTTCAAAACGGAGCATTTAATACATATACATGTGTGTAGTTATTTTTAAAATTATGACTGAAAAATGAAAGAAGGTACACTTTGACATTTGGCGGGGAAAACTGCAAAACTGGTGGTGTGTCACTTCGGAGCCAGGAACGACTAATTTTTCATAAGATTAACTATGAATTAATGTTTCGCATTAAATGGAACTTCCAATGATGTAAGTTTCAGGCAAGGGGTGCCATATATGGCTACGAGATAGGCTATAATGCAGGCCTATGGGGAAATCAATAGTTGTCTGTGACTTATAAGCTTCGATAATCTCCGTGCATGTCAGGGTTTATATATATATATACCTTCACGGCTAATTGATAATACACAGGTAGTCGAATGGGTAATTGCTTTGTTTATTCGGAGGAAAGATAGCATGTTAGGGGTGATTAACAAATTAATAAATAAATTGGAATTCAATAAATAAAATATCAAATATATTAGTACAATAAGAACTTCATTTCATTTATTAATTATTTGTATGTTAACGTAATAGCCAATATAATGTGAAAAACATCTTAACTGCATACTATATTACATAATTCTAAGTTACGGTTTAAATCAATCATCTTTGATTATATTCAAATGATCATAGTCATTAATTTATAGGGCGAAAAACGCCAGACACCCCCGCACCCCCCACCCCCCCCCCCCGCACATCCCCCACCCCCACCACCACCCACCACCGCCATTTAAACTTGTCCCAAAAACCCTATGTCGGACGGTACGGCGTTTACCCCAACCCTTATTCGATTTGTTTGTGTCTTGCATAATTTAAATAGAATGTACTAGACTTGAATTAAAGCAGTTTCTTATACTCTATAATATAAGATTCCTACCTATACTCTATAATATAAGATCCCTGCTTGACGGCCAAAGCGAAAATTATATTTTCATAAGTTGGAACGAACAAGCTAAAGGACGATATACGCAAGTAAACTGCATAGATCACAACGAGGCTAATTCTGGGAAAATGGCTGCTGCGGTGCAGCAGTCAAGTCTGGATCGAACTGAAACAAAAATTACGTTAGAAATCAAGACAAAGTCAGTAGAACAAACACTGATTCCACTAGTTACACAGGTAAGATATGATGTACCTACTTTATGATGCACACCTTTCTTTCTTTTTGCATTTCTTATGATGCCTTTTCCCAGGCTCTGGCCAGAGGCAGGCAGAGGCTAAATTTTTATTTGTAGGTCTACCTGAAATTTATGGTTTTCAATAGGGCAAGTGAGTGATTTAAAAACTACGATGGTTTATTACGTCTCTGGTAGAGCAAGGTGTTTTAATATTTTTTATTTAATACTACCAAAAATATCAAAAATCGTAAAAAAAACACTGAATCTCGGGTTTACCTGCAGATTTACATAATTGCGTAATTTTTCGAAGGTTTTAATAGATAGACTGGAATGACATCGGGAAAGACCAGGCTCGTTATAAATTTTGATATTGGGTACCCGGCGGCCTGGTTAGCTCAGCTGGTAGAGCCCTTGCCAGGTGTAAGTGAGCCACGGAGGGGTCCTGGGATTGAGTCCCGTACTGGCCACACTTTTCCCCCTTGGTTTACTTCATTTGCGAAGAGGATAATACGGTGAATGCGGGATAGTGGCACCAGAGGTCTTAAAAAGTAAAAGAGGGAGAAGTGTGGTGGTATTGGGTACCCATTGGCCCGATTAGCTCAGCTGGTAGAGCCCTCGCCCTAAAAGTCAGGGGTCCCCGGTTCGAATCTCCTAGTGGCAGCACTTTTTCCCCTTGGTTTACTTCAATCAAAACAAAATGAGGAATGTTTAGACATGTTAGAAGAAAGGTAAATATGTACTATGAACAATGATGAAAGTCAATAAATACACATTTCCAATAATTTAAGAGAAAAATTTCTGGCCTGTCCATTTTGGTTTAAACATATTTTATTTCTCATTATTATTACAACATGGAATCAGTACACAATAGCAGAAAAAGGATTAGAACGAAAGTAAAATACTTATGATGTTCTTCTCCTATGTATGGTATTAATTGTATACAGTTGATGGCATAATAAACAGTAGTTAATCGATATGTTTACTGTCCATTTTAAATCAGGGCCTGTCCATTTTCAGTTCTAAGCAACAAGCACTGGGCCTGTCTCTGAAAAAAATAAATTCCGTGAGCACTGTGATGAAATCACTTTCACTCATTGTCTGCTTCTTTGTAAGCAACAAATACCCTCTGATGAATTCATATCTACTGAATGAAACCGGTCAGGGAATATGTTTGCCCAGCTGACTAGCAGGAGTTGCGTAGGTTACATCAGCCACTTAAAAAATGTATCTTTTTGATACCGTTCATTATATTTACTACAAGTAACTGCATGCCTTTGGGTGCCTCTCAAATTAATGAAATAGAGTTAAAATAAAGTCTGCTACTCAAATATTTCATTATCTAATTATTCTCATGCTTAAAACCTTCGTTATTAAATGTGGGACGTGTTGACTTTAAGATGTGGGACAAATTTACTCAAAAATATAGGAAGAATCGACCAGGGATGAGTTGAATCTTAAATGTAAGAGAAGTTGACCAACAATGAGTTGACTCTAAAATGTGGGACGAGTTCACCAGTGATGAGTTGACTTAAATGTAAGAAGAGGACCAATGCGAGTTGACTCTAAAATGTGGGACAAGCTAAGTCTTAAAAGTTAAATGTAAGAAGAGTTGACCAGGGTTGTGTTGATTCTAAAATGTGGGACGAGTTGACTCTAAAATGTGGAATGAATTGACACTAAAATATGAGACGAGTTGACTGGCGACAAGTTGATTCTAAAATGTGGGATGAGTTGACCAGGTACTAGTTGTTTATTTTCAAGTGTGGGCAAGTTGACCAGGGAAAAGTTGACTCTAACATGTAAGAGGAGTTGACCCGGGTCGAGTTGACTCTAAAATGTGGGAGAGTTGACTCTAAAATGTGGAAATGAATTGAGTTTAAAATGTGGGATGAGTTGACCAGGAATGAGTGGACTTTAAAATAATATGGGATGAGTTGACCAGGGACAAACTTGTTGACTTTAAAGTGTGAGCAAGTTTACCAGGGAAAAGTTGCCTTCATTTTGTAGGCAGTAAGAATTTGACTTTGATGACATGTTTTTGGTATGAGTTGACCTGTTTTCAGTTTGTATATGTGCATTTATATCATCCAGTGTATGTATGTATGTAATATTATTTTGCCCTTGTATTTTGGAAAATTTCTCCTGTAAATCTGTAATATGTGGTTTTCTAATAGATAATTTCTGAGTAAAGTCTATTTGTTCTCTTGTATTTCTGGTTATTAGAAATTGATCAATACAATCCGCATACATTTTATTAGGTATCAAAGATGATCAGAAATTAACATTCTGATTTTCGGCCAAATACATGTAATGCATCATACTGATAATCTGAAATACTGCAGACAAAGAACAGTTGTGTTGGAATCTAAAATGTTGAAATATTACTACACTGACAAGCGGAATGAATCCATTATTATATTGTAATTATTGTACAATAATTAATATGGTTTATTGTCAAGCCCGTTTACGGATCTCGACTTAAGTTAATATCTTCTTTCTTACTGGCAGGATTTTCACCAAACTCCACCAGAATGTTCATTATATGGATCCAACATGAAATATAGGTCACATCCGGTTCCGCTTCGACATGCATCCCCACTGTTAATGACATTAATCTCTTGGGATTGACATTTGTGTCGGTCAAATAAAAAATATGTACCTCTATAATAGGGCTCGACATGTAGACTGTGGCCTTCTTGTGAAGTATTAAGCTGTATAATTAATAAAATCTTACAATTTTCTTATGCAAATTAATGTTCTCTAGTATGCTTTAGTAATCACTGATCACTTGTCAAATCTGTATTGTTATGTTTCTTCATCATTAGTCTCGTCCTTCTCATCAATACATTATCCACCCCAGAGAATGATACATGAGAATCCGGGAACCTGTCCTACTCTCATTAAAGAAACTAACCCGCCAAATAACGACCAAGTAACACTTCAAAACCATTGATCAAAACTCCATCCGGGTGTTCAGATCATATTATAATGTATATTTGTCGATGAAAAGTATAGGATGTTTTTTTCACGGGTTCTTAAAATACCAGTGATTGAATATGCGTAATTCAACACTTCAGTTTTTGGGGTTTGGTCTGGCTGGTTAACACCGTTTATATTGTGTCTATAGAGATTGAATTCTCAAAATATGTAAGTTATATATATATACCTCGTTGTCAGTAGAGTTAGAAATGGTGTAAATATGTTGTAAAATTTTGCTGTTGTTGGCGGTATAGCTACTTTAACAAACAGATTCCTTTAGTTATTTACGTTGCTCGGAGGATAGAATCGGATAAACAGGACTCCCACTTTACGTCCCCATCTGATGGACGAAGCTAAGGGACAATGTCTTGCCCAAGAACACAACAACAAAACCCAGTGGCGCTGGTGAGACTTGCACAAGGTTCTTCTGTATTTCAAGTTCACTCTGTTGTCTGCTGGTCCATGCCAGCCCCTTTTCAACCACTCTAGAAAACATAGTATTCTATTTAAAAGGAAGAGTAGGGCACTTGTCCATTCATGCATATGAAGGATTATGTCCCCTTTTATCACTTGCGCCCTCTCCCGTGTAGGTTCAATCCCTCAGGGGTCTAGGAATCTTTATGTGTGGAAGCTATCCAGCTGGCCTGCGTAACATCGGTGATCCTACCCAGGTGCCCGTCCGTGCATGAAAAATACCCTGGGGTCTTCCTCCACCAATGGAAGCTGGAAAGTCGCCATATTATGACCTTATCTGTTGGTGCGACTATAAAATCCAATTCAGTCAGTGCTCACAGAAAATTATTTTAAGAGACAGGCCCAGGGCTTGTTGCTTCTGAAAATGGACATGCCCTGATTTAAAATGGAAAGGTCCAATATTTTTTCTTTGTGGAAATGTGTCTTTATTTGCTTTTATAGCACACATTTGTGTATTGTATTACTCAAACTCAGAACCTCCCCTGACTATATTTTTCTTTTTGTTACCACTTTATGCTCCCTGAGTCAGCAGACTTATTTATCACTTCGTTAGAATAGAATATTACATTGAAATTTACAACCGATGCATAGGAGAGTACTTAGCACTTTTGCCAAACGATAATAATCAGAGTCGACTTGGTGAAACTGGAGCCGAACTTGGAGACAAATTTTTAATCAGGTTTTATTAGACTATCAGGGCCTCCTCTGGGCTATATTTTTAATTTTGTCACCACTTTCTCCAAGTTAAAGAATTAGGAGTCTAGAGTAAAATTCATTTAAAAGTAGGATTCCAGGAACTCCTTACACATGACAAAAGAAAGAATGATGGATTAAATAATGAATAGAAATGTTTTTCTTTTTCGATTATGTAAAAAAAAAAAATATCCGAAATTATCTACCATCCAAACTACTATGACACCGCACTTTTACGGCCCGAAAAAATCACAAACATTCAATCGAAATACCATCAATTAGTAACTTTTTCATGCATTAATGTGTTTTGAATGCCAAAAATGGTATTTCTTATCAAAGAGGAAAGAAAACACAACCCTAATCAGGGCTCTGGAAATATTTTGAAAATCCACTTGCCCAGGGCAAGTGGATTTTCAGAATCCACTTGCCCTGTTCAAAATCCACTTGCCCTATCCAAAATGTCACTTGCCCCAAATTCAAAAGTCACTTGTCCCAAAATCAAGCCTTTGTCAACGTACCAAACTTTTCTAGACGCTGCGCGCCACCGACGTATCCATGGTGGGTAGTAGATTACGTTTAGGGCTGGATTTCACTGGAGAATCACGAGAAATAGATCCATTTTCAGATTGGCTGGGTGAACACAAATCAACACCATCACTACTATCCTTAAATCCAAGTTCACTGTCAGACTGACCACTAGAATCACACAAATCAACATTTCTAAGATCACCAGGTGTATTTTCCTCAGTAATTTTAGACACATGTTGAGGTTTTGTCCTTACAAGGAACGTAATAGAGACATGGTTAATTTGTAACTTTTTTTGTAAGATTGTTGAAATAATGAAGGATCATTTATTAAATACTGCATCATGTAATTACCCACAGGATTACATCATCAATTTTACATCAACATTCGTGAATGTGTTTCAAAAGTTTCCCTTTATAGTAACTGCAAACAAAACATCTGCCTACTCAGCTTTAATCGTCAACGCCAGGCCACAAATAAAGTGATAATCGTGTTACCAAATGTGCCAAACAAAATACAAACTCGCAAACAAAGTTTGTTTAATAATATGTGTCAAAATAACTTCAATAAAGCAACCCGCTGCATTCACATACCTTCCTTAATTAGTGCCAGTAATTAATTTCTACTTTATTTGTGTATAGTACAGTACTTGCCGTAATCGTTTATAAATTGCTGTTTGTTTACAATTTTCCAATGACCCGCGTTTCACCTTTTACACAGCTATAAGTACTTGGCGGACTGATCAGTGTGTATTCATTACCTTTTCCGATAACATTCAGCGTCAATACACAGTATGCGTTGCATAAAATCTTGGTGCGGTTATACTCTTCAAACATAATTCGAAAGTTCGGCTAAACATATGATTTATGTTGCACGTAAAATAATGCATAACAGAAGTCTACAAACTTTACAATGGTTACGTTTTATCGATTATAATTGGATTAATTTGATTATAATTGGATTAATTTTTGGGATGGTCTTATCATGTTAGTAGAGGACACACATTAGTATAAAAAGGGAGATGAATATTATTAATGCTATCGGCGCATGGACATTTTTGATTGGCACCTCAAACTTTCCTCGGCCAATCAGGTTTTGACAAACTGTCAAAGTGGGAGGGATTTTTTAATTACCGCTCGCGGCGAAAGAGATGTGTTCGTAATCGGCACACTTTATGGTAAGCCGAATTTTCGTTTGATTTTTTGTCTAAAACGGAAACGTCAAGTCGGGCAAGTGTCGGACAACCAGATTTGCGAAGGACACCTGCCCGCACCCAAATTCCACTTGCCCGGGGCGTCGGGCAACCATATTTCCGGAGCCCTGCTAATAGCAGGATAATGTAGTTTTACGTCAGAAATGGTCGATCTCAAAATTGTGACAAACTGCCGACTCGACGCCAGGCAAAATATTCAAACTTCTTATTGTTTCAATTTGTGTATAACACATTTTAATTACTTTATTGCAAGTGTTTTCATAGTTCAGAATACACATGGGAGTATTTTGTCTTGAGGATCTTGAAATCGAGTAAAATAAAAAATATATAGATCTATATATTATTTTTTTTTAAGACAGGCCCGACGGGCTCCTTGTATGCAAAATGAGACAGGCCTGGAATGGATTTCGAGGAGCCCCGGGCGTCGGGCTATCCTATTCTTGGAGCACTGTCAGTTCATGTCCCCTTTTGTGTAATCCCATTGAGATTTCATTTGAAAAAGATATAAATTAGAACTCTACTTATCTTGAATATTTTTACATGAAACTTCCAGTTTAATTAATTTATGTTTACACGTTTATCTAAGCAGTGCTACCCTTGAATTATAAAAACACTTGATAAATATGTGATTCAGTCAATACACATATGGCCATGAGTATGTTTTTTTGGCTGTTTTTATAGCCGAAATTCGGTCATATTCCCAATGCCAAAACATACCTTTTTTTCCCAATTAAGAGGAAAAAATTCCCAATTTTAAAAAAAAAAAAAATTAAATTTTTTTTTTTGTTTTTTTTTTTAGTGTCCCAATCCAATGATTGGGGTTCAAAAGCTTATAAATGCTTCTGTTTATCTTGGTGTACAAAAAACAGTATTAAAGATATAATTATGAAAGGAAAGCTTTACTTTATATTTTTCCGAATTTTATTAAAAATCGCGCTACAATTCCCAATTTTATGAAAAATCGCGCTAAAATTCCCAATTCCAACGCCATGGGCTATGTTCCCAAAATAGAGAAAAAAAACACTGATGTACATGTACGTCATGTACATGTATCAGCTGAGTATGGATCAATAAAAACTTTGATTATGTTTAATCAATGCACACTTAATCAAAGTTGGAGTTATTATTCAAGTATAGCACTATCTAGATAAAAGTGTACGTGTAAAAATATTCAGGATTATTTGAGTTTTATTTTTTTCTTTAGTTAATGCACTTTCAATGGGATTCCACAAAAGGGGAAATAACCCTTACTATGAATTGTGATGTTGTGTCCCTTGAACACAGTCATAAAACAGGTTGTTTGCAGAGTACATAACAGTCATGCATGTATATAAACAATGGCTAAAAAAAATACACACCTTTTTACCAGAGGGGAAGTTCCTAATGAACTGTTTCCTTTAATGCCCGGGGATATGGGAAGGTTTAATGCACATTTAATGGTAATATTATGCTCTTATGCCTGTCATATAATCTGTATCATTTCTATCATGTCCATTTTTTTTGGCTGTTTTTATAGCCGAAATTCGGTCATATTCCCAATGCCAAAACATATCTTTTTTTCCCAATTAAGAGGAAAAAATTACCAATTTTAAATTATTCTTTTTTTTTTTCTTTTTTTTTTAAGTGTGCTAATCCAATGATTGGTGTTCAAAAGCTTAAATAAATGCTTCTGTTTATCTTGGTGTACACAAAAACAGTATTAAAGATATAATTATGACAGTGTTTTTTTTCTCTATTTTGGGAACATAGCCCATGGCGTTGGAATTGGGAATTTTAGCGCGATTTTTCATAAAATTGGGAATTGTAGCGCGATTTTTAATAAAATTCGGAAAAATATAAAGTAAAGCTTTCCTTTCATAATTATATCTTTAATACTGTTTTTTGTACACCAAGATAAACAGAAGCATTTATAAGCTTTTGAACCCCAATCATTGGATTGGGACACTAAAAAAAAAAAAAAAAAAATTTTTAAATTTTTTCTTTTTTTTTTTAAATTGGGAATTTTTTCCTCTTAATTGGGAAAAAAAGGTATGTTTTGGCATTGGGAATATGACCGAATTTCGGCTATAAAAACAGCCAAAAAAAAACACTGTATGAAAGGAATGCTTTACTTCATATTTTTCCGAATTTTATTAAAAATCGCGCTAAAATTCCCAATTTTATGAAAAATCGCGCTAAAATTCCCAATTCCACTGGGACGGGTCATGTTCCCAAAATCATGAAAAAAAGCCCTGATGTCCATTAGCAGTGCTCCAGGTAAGCTTTCGGCACAATGCGTATGCACGAAAAAACATGCATTACATATTTACATTAACAAATTATTTTATGTGTATTCTTAAAAACAAGTTTTGGGACAAAACATAAATGTAAATTTTTTACTATTTATGTCATTACCATAACAAACGTCGTGTATTTCCTCTTCCCCTTATATAGGTACATACATTTATTATTGCTGTTTTTTTAATGGCATTGATTTGTGTCGAACAGCAGACAGAATGGCATTTTTTTCTTGCAAATGGCTGGAGGCACTTGAATGTCATTCATTACCTCAAACTTCCAATACGTATTGAGTTTGACTGGGTGCACTTTATTTTTCTCAGCTATTGAAGTATGTACGCGAGAGAGTGATTCTTAGTATTTATCGACGATTTTTAATGCGTTTCTGTATGCATTAACTTAATTTTTATTTGCGTTTTTGGTGGGGGAAAAATTGCTTAATTACGCATCTTATCTGGAGCATTGCATTGGAGCTGAAAATAAACACATTGTGGCTTTAGTGTTTTAGTATATAAATCATATTTGCTTTTGCATATAGGTCAGGGTCTTTCACATGGCATTTAAGAGCATAATATTCCCCCTATCCCTTAATTATACCCCCGCTAAACAGAGTTTATTATACCCCCGCTAAACAAAGTTTCACCCTGTCTGTCTGTAGACGCAACCTTGTCCGTCTCCTTTCCCCCTGAAGCATATCTCATAAAACTTCATGGGTGGACTGCCTGTTGTGAGAGGATGACCCCTATTGATTTTGAGGTCAAAGGTCAAGGTCACCGGGACCCGATAATGAAAAACCTTGTCCGCACCATAACTCCTCTCCCCCTGAGGCAAATCTCATCAAACTTCATAGATGAACTGCTTGTGGTGAAAGGATGACCCATATTGATTTCAGGTCAGTAGGTTAAAGGTCAAGGTCACCGGGACACGATAATGAAAAAACTTGTCTACACCATAACTCCTCTCCCCCTGAGGCAAATCTCATGAAACTTCATAGGTGTGTGTGTGTGTGTGTCGTTCTAAGGTTTATAATCCCTCCGACAACAAGTACAGAACAAGCGCAATCCAGAGACGCGTATCTTGAGCGTAATGGTCGCAATAGAGTCTGGACTGTTTAAATTGTAATTTTAAATTTTGAAGTTTACATAGGCCTTGCCAACAGGTCTGTTTAATGCCTAAATATGTGTCAAAGACGGAGTCAACATCAGCGGTTAATTCAACCTAGTTTTGTGTGTTGACACCTTTCGGTCCTAATTGTGTTTGGCGTTGTGTTGTATACGGTGCGTGCTTGTTTTGCAGTGTTATGATATGTTTTGATCATATCATATTTGCTGGGGGTTGTTGAGGGGTATGCCTGTACCACGCCATCTTGGGGGTCAGATTAGCGTGTCCATATGCAGCATACTGATACTTATGGTCATCGAACTGGGGCCTGTTCGGTTCATAATGTGTTTATGTTTGTATTTGTTGGGGTAGAATTTGATGGTTGCTATGGCTGGGGCATAGTGTATACGTCTGGGTTGAGATAAGGACTGGTGGCAGCACTTTCACATCTTGTTCGCGCAACTGATTACGCTACCAATTATAAGGACAATTATAGGTGATAACGGTGTCCAGTCAAGACTGCCGCTGTGTTGTCGTGGGTCAGCCGGCATACATACTCTGCATGAGAATGACTGTTATATGCATGCAGGGTGACACACATATACATAAATAGTACCACTTTTGCTATTTCCTGAATAAATAGCGGTAGCAGAGCATTTTCGTTTCTATATTTTATATGATAATCCTGTTGTTTTAAGGAACTTGAATACCACGTTCTGCATTTCCAGTTCATACCGTTTTTCCGGGAATAAAACTTCATAGGTTAACTGTCTGTGGTGAGAGGACAATACCTATTGATTTTGATTTCAGTAGGTCAAAGGTCAAGGTCACCAGCACCAGATAATGAAAAACCTTGTCTGCTCCATAACTCCTTCCCCCTGAGGTAAATCTCATGAAACTTCATAGGTGAACTGCATGTGGTGAGAGGACAACCACTGTTGATTTTGAGGTCTGTAGGTCAAAGGTCAAGGTCACCGGCACCCGATAATGAAAACCTTGTTTGCTCCATAACTGCTGTCCCCTTCAAGCAAATCTCATGAAACTTTTTAGGTGAACAGCATATGGTGAGAGGATGACCCCTATTGATTTTGAGGTCAATGCTCCATAACTCCTCCTCCTGAAACAAATCTCATGAAACATAATAGGTCGACTGCCTGTGATGAAAATATGGCCCTGATTGGTTTTGAGGTCAGTGGGTCAAAGGTCAAGGCCACCATTACCTGATCATGAAAATCCCATTCCACTCAATCTTTACTCAAACGGCAGGGTGAGGAATGGGGGGACTGGTATATGTCGCACTTAAAAGGCGACAGCTCTAGTATTAAATTTTAATTTCCCCCTAGTCCTTAATTGACGACCTATCCTTTGATCTCTCTGCCCAATCCCTTAAAACACAAATAAACCTGCAAAATGAATTATACCTGCCTATATTATGTATATTTTGCCTCTTAACAGAATTTCCATACATGAATTGACAGTGTATTCATTCTGCATAAGACTGAAGTTAATTGGTAAAAAACAAGAGTACTTCAGTTTGCAACTATCTAAGGTCACCCTCACCACTTAAACAAAACATTTATACTGATATTATCATTAGGACTAATTGGTTACATACTTCACTTTTGGGCTGTTCTAATTGGGTCACGCCCCAATCTCTTTGATAGTAAACACAATCATGAGTCTGCACCTGCATTTATAACAAGTACCTTTAACTAGTAACATACCAGATCTATCTAGAGCTTCAAGCTGGGATATTGTAATATGTAATTAATTCACCAGAAAATCTTACAGGAATTTTCATTAGGGTATTTGGTACTTAATATAACAGGTATATTGACTGTATACTGTATATCATGCTCCTGTGTGCTTTGATACTACAAATGTTTCATTGTAGATGAAGTTACAGTGCAGTTAAGCCCCATCAATTTTCTCAACTTGGCTTCCGTTTATGTTTCAACAATAAATATAAATTAGGTACTTTGATCTTTTTATCCATATGTTTGCATGTAGATAGCATTAACAATGCTTTTGGTGTTAAGGAATAGAGTTCAAGTTTATGCAGCACACATTTATACTGAGGCCAGAGAAAGACATTACTAAATTTTAGCCCCTTACCCTAATGTTTATTATGGCAAAAGTTAGCAAGCACGGTAAAAAAAGTCGGTATCACCCTCAAAGTACAGCCAATATAAAAGTAATTTGTAAAATAAACAGATCTTCTACCAACCTAGCCTAATTTCTTTGTCCTTGCAACTTTACAGAAACATCAATATTTATTTAGCCTGATTGAATATCTTTAAATGATTAAATAGGCTGTTTTATATGTTTCATATAAAATTAAATCTGAAGTAATTAAAACCACTTCTGTTTGCCTGTTTGTATGGTGTTTTACGTCATTTTCAACGCATGTAAGGTCAACAAAAAAAAGGTTTGTTTCTGGTCTTCCGACCGACCCTATAATAGTATTTTTAAGGCCCCGACCCTAATCTTTTTAGGGCACAAAAAACCCCCAGGTTTTTAAGGCATGTTGTGGAACACTCATATTATGTATTATTATATAACCTATAAATAGACGCGTTTTCATTGGCTAAAAAGTAATTTTTTAGAAAAAATATCTAGCGATATTGACCTGTTTTTTTCTGATATTGACCAGTTTTATAAAACTGTCCCGAGATGTGATATTATTGAAAAAATCTATTGTTTAATTGTTATAAACTGTCAAATTCAAATTGAGGGTTATATAATAAAACAGTTATGGACTTTTCAGCTGTTATACATGATGTTGATATGTACCAAAAAATCATTATTGACCTCGGCTATCGCCTCGGTCAATAATGATTTTTTTGGTGCATATCACATCATTATTGACCTCGGCTATCGCCTCGGTCAATAATGATTTTTTTGGTGCATATCACATCATGTATAACAGCTGAAAAGTCCATAATTGTATAATATGTTCAAGAAAACATGCATTTGAATTTAGTATAATAAGGATAATTCTAAAAAAAATGAAGATATTCCTACCTACCCTAATTTTTTTGGGGAAAAGACCAGAAACAGACTTTTTTGGCTTAACGTAATATATGACGGTCGATTTTTTGTGATGGTGGCAGACCACCCACTTTTCCTGGGTAGAACCAGTACTGTACACCTCCCTCCATCCGTAAGAATCAACACTTCCTCACAAGTCGAGCTCCCAGTGGGATTCAAACCCGCAGGGGTGGAACCACTTCTGATTTGGGTACTTCAAAAAAAGAAGGTGTTTAATTGGAAACCTTAAAGGCTCTGTTTGAGAGTCTAGTACTAAGGTTTATAGATCCCTTCATCTATTTAGGGCACGGTAAGTGTGGACTGTGCACGGATTAGTGGTTTATCATTATAATGGTTGATTTTGATGCGTTGATAGATAAGAGTTCCATATTTTTTGTCTCATCCAAGTGATTGGTAAATATTCAAAATTGTCCGGGTTTCGTGCAATAGGCCCCGCAAACCCTGGATGACTAAGGGAAAGTGTTATTTGTGTAACCAGTACACTGTTTCCCTCAGTTTGTCAGTTTATATATCCCCTGCTAAATATTGCATTGTTTTAGCGTTGTCTGGTTATTGTCTCATTGATACCATATCACCGAGTCTGAGGTCATATCAATGAGTCTGGTGGATATTGATAAATGCATTAATGTTATCTGAACACATAAAGCATTAGCTGCTATAATTCAGCAAGGGAGCAAAATCAATGAGTAAACTATTCATGAGTGCACTTGTCCTGGAGGTAAGGCCATAATAACTTAATTGCTAGATTCTCATCCCCGCCCGCCCCCGTTTTTTTATGCCGCCCAGGTAATTTTATAAAGAAATTAAAAAAAATAAAAAAATAATAAAAAAAATTGTTGAAAGTATGAAACGCTTTTAAAAATATGTTTTCAATCTTGGAATTACTCAGTAGTATGTTTTACTAGTTTTGCCTTGTGCCGAGACCATTTTTTATTTGTCGTATAAAATAAAAAATGAAAATTTCCCCCACACGCCCCACGCCGCTATTTTGAACTAAATTTGGATGAGAAACTAGCAATTAGGTTGTTATGGCCTGAAGTATATTATGCCTGAGGACACAATGTCCTGGAGGTAGAATTAAGAATATAATATCCCTAAGGCATTTTTTTTTTATTCTATGTTTTACGAACCCTCCTCTCAAAAAATCCCATTTTTAAAAGAAGAAAAAATTGGACAAATATTATTTTTTATTTCCTCCGCTGCAAGTTTGAACTGCTATTTACAAAAAAACATCAGAAACTTGCACAAGTAAAAATTGTTTGAACGTGTCGATTGGCAGATACTAAGCACAAACATATCGATAGACTCATTTATCCGATCAAAATCACTGTTAGCATGCACATGGGTTTAGACCAATGTCAGATATAATGTCAGATACTTTTAATATATATATAAACAAATAATTTTCATGTTTTACTTTTTTGTTTAACGAAAAATAAAACTTGAAGTTTTCCATTGACAGTTAAGGTTAATCAAAAAGGTGCTATCAGTATGTATTTTCACATAATAATTTGTTTTCCGATCAAACAATAAAGTCATTGAAATCAAATGGAATTTTATTTTTATTTTTTTCCCTCCTCCTACGACAGACATTCATGGATCCTGGCCGTTTGTAAAACCTAGAAACTAAACAAAGAGGCCTAAATTGGAGTACATGTATACTGTATTCAGTCTGTGTTCCTCCATCCGTCTGTTTGTCAGTCAAAGCTAAGGGATTGGGTTGGGTTTATGGGGGTACAAGAACAATAGAAATTGTAAATTATATTCATTTATGACTGAGTATGTTTATGTGGCTATTTAGGTTGGTTGAATTTTGTTTTATGTTTTTTTCATCACATGTTAGGCTATACATGATGGTCGATTTTTTGTGGTGTAGGGCTGGAGGCAGGGAGGCAGACCACCCCCTTTTTCCTGGGTAGAACCAGTCGTGTATACCTCCCACCATCCGTAAAACTTTACACTTTTTTACTTACATATCTAGCTCCCAGTAGGATTCAAAACCGCAGCATTGAGAAGAAGACGGTTTCAAACACAAAGCAAAGAAAATCACTGCAAATGAAAAATAAGCATATAATTTATACATTTTAAATCTGTATATTTATTTTTAATCAGTTTGCAGTGATTTTCTTTGCTTTAAAATGTATTTTGTCAATATGCCATATATGATAAAAAGGCGTGATGGCGTCATCGTTCAAAGATGGCCGCCTCCGTTTATGTTCTTTGCAAATTTTCAATAGGCATAATTTACATGTATCTCCTTTATTTTTCATGGCATTTTGATAATTCTTTCAGCTTTTTTCAACTTTTTCAGAGGCCTTTTAAATAAATAGTGTTTGAAAATAGTGCATCAATCCCTTTAAGACTGCAGTCTCATTTACAGTGGCTCTACTTGCAGGCCATTATCTTCTAGCTTGTAAAATATGGCAGTTTGTCTATTTACATGTACAGTATATACATAATAAAGGATCCAGATACAATTTCTATTTGCCAGATTACCACTCTAGTCAACCACAAGGAGAGAACGAGAATCACAGAGAAGACCGCGCGGGCACTCGCCAAGGTTGGAGAAGCGGTCTATATTGCAGTAGAGAGGTTCGGTGTTGTCGGGGAATCCATCGGCGATGAGCACCCAGAGCTGCGAAATGACATGTGTGAAACATGTATGGAGGCGCGTCAGGCAGGTAGGCTGTCTTGCCAACTATCCCTTTCATGTCTTCTTGCAATTCTTCTATTTCTTGGGCGATGTTCATGAATTCGAGTAAGTACTTTCTTTTTTATCCCCCTTGCAAATGACGTTTAGGTGGGATTCAAACTGTACTTAGGCGTAATAGTTTTTGCTCAGTTAAGGAGGCTTTGGTAAATAAAAGTCTATTTTTTACACATGACAGTTTATATTCATGTTTCCAGGCAGTTACTCTTCCTTTTTATGTGTATCATTCAAGTCCTTGGAAACAATGCTCTCAGGTAAAAGGTTCCTTATTGATGTTATATGGAGTACCATACGGATGTTAAATGGAGTACCATGTGGATGTTAAATGGAGTACCAAGCGAAAAAGTTGCAGAATTTTTTTTTTCATTTCTGGGCTAACTTTTTTTTATTTATACAAGTAATATCAAATGTAAGTCGACCGTGACATGTATGTACCTTTTCTGTCAACTATTACAATGGAGGAACATGTATAAGTCATTTGGTTAATGCGTTGAAGACTAGGTGTAATATGACAGTGGAGTA
This sequence comes from Cyrtodaria siliqua, assembly GCA_037043455.1. Taxonomy (NCBI): domain Eukaryota; kingdom Metazoa; phylum Mollusca; class Bivalvia; order Adapedonta; family Hiatellidae; genus Cyrtodaria; species Cyrtodaria siliqua. The sequence goes on along the minus strand of JAWPHD010010729.1, from coordinate 6,242 downwards.
GGCTGAGCTAATATGGGTATATATTGGAACTATGACAATGTATCCTAATTTCTGTTTTCTTCATTTAGGAAGCAGTATTCAGAAGCTGACTGTGTTTAACAGCAGTGGTAATGACAGTGCCCCAAAAACCTTCGCCGAGAAGAATCAGATGATTCGTGCGGCGCGGAAGCTTCTGTCGGCCATCACTAAAGTATTGTTAATAGCGGACAAAGTTATAGTCAAGCAGCTTGTAGCGTCCAAAGATAAGGTAAGTATTCAGAAACAGACCCGAATCTAACGTTATCCTTGTAAATGCATTTTTATATTATTGGAAGTTTGTTTTCGACTGAAAAAATATAGAGTTTAATTAACATTGTTGAAGTGATACGGGAAATAATTCCCGAGTGAGAAAGATTCTTGCGATATAGAAGTGAGTGCGTTTTCGCACAGGTTTCTATATCGCAAGAATATTTCTCGTGAGTGAATTATTTTCCGTATCACGACAAAAATGTTAATTAAACTATATAATATATATTCTGTGATGAATTTCTTTCCAGTCGTCTTTTGACACAAGTATTCCTTCTTCTGTCACTCCTTTGGCGACAGCGCGGAGTAATATCATGACGTCAATTCGTGACGTAATATTGTGACGTCTATCGTTTAGTTCATAACATTTGGCTACTGTGCTATCTTGCAAACTAGGCGAGATAGCACAGTAGAGGAAGGGATATATTATAGATTTTCTCAAACTGGGAAATTTCTATAATTCATCATAGAATATATAATATAAATATTTATTGCTCGGTTGTAGAGCTTGGTGCTTAACCAACCTTATTCAGAGAGTTACATGCTCTCTAACAGCAAGTCCCTTAGAAGAATTCTTATAATTGTACATGTATGTGAACTAGATCCCAGTATCCATGCTGCTTGTATTGACTGCTAAGTGGATTATTTGCAGGTGTTATCTAGTCTCACAGAGCTGGAAGGTGTAGACAACTTTACAGACTTTGTAAAAGCGTTTAGCAAATTTGGCAACAATATGGTGGAGCTTGCTCATCTAACTGGAGATAGACAAAATGTGAGAATAATAAATCGGTATTAATCTTGAAGTTTAATATAATATATAGTATAGTATATAGTATAACAAAACAAGAAATGTCACTAAGTGACAAATGCCCCCGAAGTGGTTTGTGAATATATGAACCATATGTTTATGCACACAGCTGAAAATGTGATGACATCATAAGTTTGAACCATGTTTATAAATATTCATGAGCATAATGGTAAGATCAGGTAAAAGTACAGCAAAACTGGAAGGTTACTAATGACAAAGTTACACACCCAACACAACCAATATGACCATTCAAATACAGGGTCATAAGGCATCTTCTGACCTCTAAGTGTGACCTTTACCTTGAAGCTACGGACCTGGGTTTTGCGCACAACATATCTTGTTCGGGTAAACATTTCTGCCAGGTTATATAAATACCACTCAAAGGATGACAAAGTTATAGACAGGACACGATATACATGACTTCAATCAAATACAGGGACATATGACATCTTCTGACCTCTAAGTGTGACCTTGACTTTGAAGCTACTGACCTGGATTTTGCTCGCGACACAGTCCTGTTGTGGTGAACACTTCTGCCAAGTTATTTGAAAACCCTCTATGAATGTCAGAATTATTTACCGGACATGAAATATGGACACAAAAGAACTTCTGTTTGACCTTTGACATCCAAGTGTGACCTTGACCTAGAAGCTACTGACCTGGATTTTGTGCGTGACACATCATCTTGTTGTGTTGAACACTTGTGGCAGGTTATTTGAAATCTCTCCATGAATGTCGCAGTTATTTACCGGACACGAAATATGGACACAAAAGTTCTTCTATTTGACCTTTGACCTCTAAGTGTGACCTTTACCTTGAAGCTACGGACCTGGAATTTGCATGTGACACATCCTCTTATTGTGGTGAACACTTGTGCCAGCTTGATATTGTCAGGTAGTGCCAGTTTGATATTGTCAGGTAGTGCCAGTTTGATATTGTCAGGTAGTGCCAGCTTGATATTGTCAGGTAGTGCCAGCTTGATATTGTCAGGTAGTGCCAGTTTGATATTGTCAGGTAGTGCCAGCTTGATATTGTCAGGTAGTGCCAGCTTGATATTGTCAGGTAGTGCCAGTTTGATATTGTCAGGTAGTGCCAGTTTGATATTGTCAGGTAGTGCCAGCATGATATTGTCAGGTAGTGCCAGCTTGATATTGTCAGGTAGTGCCAGCTTGATATTGTCAGGTAGTGCCAGCTTGATATTGTCAGGTAGTGCCAGCTTGATATTGTCAGGTAGTGCCAGCTTGATATTGTCAGGTAGTGCCAGCTTGATATTGTCAGGTAGCACCAGCTTGATATTGTCAGGTAGTGCCAGCTTGATATTGTCAGGTAGTACCAGCTTGATATTGTCAGGTAGTGCCAGCTTGATATTGTCAGGTAGTACCAGCTTGATATTGTCAGGTAGTGCCAGCTTGATATTGTCAGGTAGTACCAGCTTGATATTGTCAGGTAGTGCCAGCTTGATATTGTCAGGTAGTGCCAGCTTGATATTGTCAGGTAGTGCCAGCTTGATATTGTCAGGTAGTACCAGCTTGATATTGTCAGGTAGTGCCAGCTTGATATTGTCAGGTAGTACCAGCTTGATATTGTCCGGTAGTACCAGCTTGATATTGTCAGGTAGTGCCAGCTTGATATTGTCAGGTAGTGCCAGCTTGATATTGTCAGGTAGTACCAGCTTGATATTGTCAGGTAGTGCCAGCTTGATATTGTCAGGTAGTACCAGCTTGATATTGTCAGGTAGTGCCAGCTTGATATTGTCAGGTAGTGCCAGCTTGATATTGTCAGGTAGTGCCAGCTTGATATTGTCAGGTAGTACCAGCTTGATATTGTCAGGTAGTGCCAGCTTGATATTGTCAGGTAGTACCAGCTTGATATTGTCCGGTAGTACCAGCTTGATATTGTCAGGTAGTGCCAGCTTGATATTGTCAGGTAGTGCCAGCTTGATATTGTCAGGTAGTACCAGCTTGATATTGTCAGGTAGTGCCAGCTTGATATTGTCAGGTAGTACCAGCTTGATATTGTCAGGTAGTGCCAGCTTGATATTGTCAGGTAGTGCCAGCTTGATATTGTCAGGTAGTGCCAGCTTGATATTGTCAGGTAGTACCAGCTTGATATTGTCAGGTAGTTAGCAAGGTGATACTTACTTTACATTAAAGCATATTGACTAGCTAATAGCCTAATCAGTCAGAGCTCTAACCTTAAACAGTTACAAGTTTTATAACTGCTGGAAGTTATTAAAATGCCAAATTATTATCTCCCTTTGGTTTAGAGTAGCAGATACTTTCCCTAGTAACATTTGTAACCTAAATCAGTTACCAAGATCATTTGCTAATAAATCGAAATAGTTGCCAAATGTGCAGTGTTTATTTATGTCTGAATACTTATTATTAAGAATAAATACATCTTCATCAAGATCCAATTAGCTGTTGTTCACTAATTGTCATGTTGGTGCCTACAAAATGATTTTTAATGAATTTTATTGCATAACAGTAGGTAACTTGAGGGGCTTTGCGCATTGGATTTTCATCGATACTCATAGAATTTTATTGCATGGTTGTAAAGTTGAATAATCACCCTACCTGGAGAAAATTATATATATACAGGGAAAATTCCTGTACAGAAGATAGAATGCATCTAAACTTGAATGATTTTGTGCTTGTAACTGCTTCTGGTTACAATCTCAGTTTTAGTTGTTTTTTTAATAACAGTCACAGGTTATGAAAAACATAACTGTTTAAGGTTAGAGCTTTGACTGCTAATACTGACTATATTCATAACCTCAACATTTATTCGCATGTATCGCGATACGTATCGTATCATGACCCAAGTATCGCGATATGTATCGTGACGTAGGCGTATTGTTACAGCCTTAGTGTGCATAAACATATCGTTCATATATTCACTAACCAATTCGGGGGCATTTCTTGTTGATCTTTATTCTTGAAGTGATTAATTGTAAAAGACACATGTCATTAATCAGTAGTTAAACTCTAGGTGACCTGTGGTGGATATTAAAACTATATACTTTTCCATATTATAGGTAATATTTCGAAATTTCATATATATTTAATTTTGAAGACACTGTAGCATGTCATTGTTTTATTTTCTGTATGTAGGATTTAAAAAGTGATAAACACAAAGCGCAGATGGCGTCTGCGCGAGCCGTCCTTGAGAAGTCGACCATGATGTTGTTGCCCTCCTGTAAGGTGAGTCTGCTGTTTAATTTACTTATTACCACATTTTATGCGTATAGCACACACATTTTATGATTATAGCACACATTTTATGCGTATAGCACACACATTTTATGATTATAGCACACACATTTTATGATTATAGCACACACATTTTATGCATATAGCACACACATTTTATGATTATAGCACACACATTTTATGCGTATAGCACACACATTTTATGCGTATAGCACACACATTTTATGATTATAGCACACACATTTTATGCGTATAGCACACACATTTTATGCGTATAGCACACACATTTTATGCCCAGTTTACTCATTATAACACTCATTATGTATGCTAAATCAAATCTTTATAAAAAATGTTTTTATTACTTTTATCTGTGTCGATTCTTACGGATTGTTGGAGATTGTTGTATAGGCCTAACACATGCTAAAAATGGCGTAAAACACCGTTCTAACAAAGACATCCATATGTAAACGTTTGTATCTATCTTAAAAATATCACGTTTATGTTGCATACTTCAGGGCTTTTCCATTATTTAAAAACATACCAGGGACCCCAGGAATGCAATTTAATAAACATCTACCGGTACATTGTATGGGTGAACCCTATTTTCCCTAATTTGGTTCGTTAAACACAATTTTGCATCAATGAGTAGGTATTCAATTTCAACAGCGCCTTCGAGGTGTCCCATGTGTTTCAATGAAATAGCCTGCAGTACATGTATAAATGGCAACTGGACAATGTTCCTGGTGGGTCTATCTATATAAGTATACATCTTTATCTTGGTTTACTACTTATTTCAGACGTGTTTACGACACCCCGAGTGCCATTCTGCCAGACAGAACAGACATGGGTTGTTTATACAGATGCGTCAAGCCTTGTCCCTCATCCATATCGTTGTGTCTGACACCTCGTACCAGCCTGTCACCAACGGCCACGGATCTCCGATGACCATTAACGGCGACTTGGGCATTGTGCTTGGCGGGAATAGTCCGTGTGCACATAAAGTATTGAAAGATTTTGAGGTATGCTTACAGTGGTATCGGTTTTAAATAAAAATATATTAATAATTCCACGATTTGGATATTAATAATATGTCAGTAAAAAAAGATAATCAGGAAAAAAAAGAAAAGATTACTTAATATTATTTAATGACTTGGGTGTTTTTTTTTACTGTTTTTATAGCAGATATTTGGCCTTATTCCCAATGTCGAAACATATCTTTTTTTTCCAATTTGAAGACAAAAATTTTCAACTTAAAAAAGGAAAAGAAAAACACACAGAAAAGTATCAAAAGTTTGACAAGTTTTGATATGCTTTTAAATGCTGCTGTTGATCATGTTTTACTGTAAACAGTATGCACGATACATTTTTATTTCCTACCAATTTTATGAAAAATCGCGCTCTAATTCCCAAATCTGACGGTATGGGCTATGTTCCCAAAATATTGAGAAAATACCCACTGACTTTTATTTTATTTGACCAATTATTTTTAATTGGATGATTATATCTGAAAATAGTTGTGCAAATATTCAAATAAGAAAAAAGTCATTTCTCTGTGATTTCTCACTGTTGTAAACATAATGTCTAATTTAAATTATAACAATTATATCAAGTTAGTGGTTAGTGAAAAAGTTCTGTAACATTTAAAAATAAAACTATTGGATGGCTTATGTGTTCAAGTTGTGTGAGCTTAGCATGAGCCTTACAGTAAGGGTATTAGCTAATTACGGTGATAACAGGACTCATATTTGTTGGTTGATGATCAATGTTGACCTGAAAAGTATTCTGTTGTGCGAAGGAATTTCCCTTGTTTTATATCCAGTTTAAAAAAAATAAATTTGCAATATATACTGAACCAAACAGGTAACGCACCAGTAGACAATACCTTTAATAGTTCAATAATAACAATCAATAAATCCAAAACAAATTTCATTCTGAAC
>JAWPHD010010728.1:0-90693 GCA_037043455.1 Cyrtodaria siliqua | reverse complement strand
GGTGATCCCTTTCTAGGTGTTTTTCTTTTCATTTTCTTGCTTTAAAGGTCTCATAAGATTTTAACGTCCACCTACTCACAGTACTTCAAGTACATGTATTTTGATTCTCTAATCTCGCCTAGCGAGACAGGCGGCAACGGAGACCCAACGAGAACAGCTGATCACTTTGAAAAACTTCTGAATCGAAGAGATTGTTTGACTTGTTTTCTGTTTCTACACAAAAAATAAGATATGGCTCACATTCAGTACGCTTTTATGAAATGGCACAGTGGCAATAATTTCAGTCGCAGCTTCTTGGAAAATGGAATAGTCCGATGAAGGCAATATGATACGGACGACATACTCGGTCTTTAGATCCTCAATGCCGACGGACTTCTGCATGGAGATGTTGAGATTCTTCAGTGAACGTAATTTAATATGTATTTGATATAACTTTGCATCTATCTGTGCATATTTTATTGTTTCAATCGCGGTGCTCTACATTGTCATGTGTTTTCGCGAAATAATTACAGTGCTTTGCAGCTCTTATGTAACACATTCAAAAAACGAAGACTCCATGGCACTTCAGCACTAAAAGTTAACCTGTCGAGTAACCAATTTAGGCAGATTGTAGCACATGCTTGCATTACATTAATGAAGAGAAGTGTTTCAGTAGATGTGTAAATACAATAGTTACTCATGGTATACAGTATAATACAACACTATATCTTCTTCTGGTCTATCCTTTCTGTCGACTAATGCAATAGCAATGCCTGTGCATTATACCCTAGATTTAGTTTATTTATTTGGTTTTACATTGGCCAAAAAGCATAGTCACTTTCCTCGCAGCACAGAACTGCTTGACAGTAAACTTATGATCCCCTGACATACAAAAAACAAGAAACAGGCGTTGTTTTTTTCTCTCCATTTATAGGTACAACAATCTTGTAGCATTATTGTTTCAATAGTGCTATATATATTCATTATAGTGCTTCATATATCCATGGATTATCTTTATTGACGCATAATGAGGTGACTTTCATATTTAAAAATCAAAAATAATCCGCTAGGGGTATTTCATCATTGGAAACGTAGTAATATTATCAAGATCTGTAACCGCATGTGAAGATTAGAAGTAATAAAAACAAAAATGTCAGAATCCCGGAAGTTCTTTTCCGGTCGATTAAAGTAATTTGCTATTTACTATTTACAGTTTGAAATCGGTTGTCCTCTGTCATAAACTCGTATGGTCAATATTAATACAGCTGTATTTCAGAAAGTAAGACCTTATGATTTATAGCTAGTACCTGGTAATAAAAGCAATTATTATTTTTTACCCCTTCTTTATAATAAAACTAGTTTATACTGTTTTATTCGACCGGCTTATGTCATGGTATGTTGTCCGTTATCTGTGCATGCGTATGTTATTTGTTGTTGTTAGCACTCAAGTACATTTATATTGCGATCTAGATCTTAATCAACTTGGTCAGGGCCTTTGTATCGATGAAAGCTCTAACACGTTTGAAGAACCACTACATATCGGTAAGAAACACGGTAGAGTTATGGACCTTGTTTTCATGAAGAACTGTTATGTGTTTGCCTTAACACTTCAGCACCTTTGTCATCTCAGATTGACTAAATTTGGTCAGAATCTTTATATTAATGCAAGTGAGGTTTCAAAACCACATAATACATGTATCATAAAAAATATAACACCCAAGTTATATAGTGCTTGCAACTGATTTAAAGAAAGCAAATGCTTTAGTTTGCCTCGTTAATGCTTGAGAACCTCAATGTTGCATCTGATCTTCACCAAACTTGAGCACAGATGGTATATAATAAACTTGACTATTGAAAACATGCTTTATTTTTGCTCTGTGAACACTAGCTCCTTAATTTTTTCATCTGATCTTTACAAAATTTACTATGTTAATATCTTAATACCACTTTGACATGTATTTGAACCAACTAGATTGCGCTCAAATGATCTAGTGACAACATTGTATCTTGATGTCCATATTATTCCAGCCAATAGAGCAATATGGTCCTCTTTTTGTATGCATACATTTGTCTATAAACCATTAGACAAGTTGTTGGTGGTCTGTCCTGATTCATCCGGGGCATACGTGATCAGTTTCTTTAAATTTTGTATTTAGCTCTCTGAATAACAGTTTAAGTGTTTTGTATTCTTCATATTTCTATATTTTTTAATAAAGATATTTTCATTCCATGAACGTATAAATGCTATTTATGTACTCTACACATGTTTTTGAAAGCTCACTATGACATCCAAGGCTCAGTGTATTGTGATCACTTTGCCAGTTATCTGAAAAATGACCATATTAAAGCTTAAAGTACAGAAAATGTACGTACATGATGTATGGTACTGTACATGTACCTCCATTTGTAGCTCTACTGCCAAATAAATACAAAGAGCTATCCTTATGAACGGTAGCTAGGCAACACCCGTCTATTATGTGTACATGTAAATAATAATGGCCCTTACTTTTATCAATGCGAACAGTATTTAAATTAATGATCACTTTTATTTGAAAGTAATTGTCACTATTCACAAGAGATGTTGCTCAGTAATGACCATTATTATCAGTCTAGTAATGGCCATTATTTTAACTACTTCAAGGTCATTATTTTGTACTGACCCATTAAAAAAACATCCCAAAATGTTAATGGCACCATGAGTTATGGCACTTTTCCATTAATTTGTAGTTTTAACATGGTGCAAATAATGCCATCATTTTCCCTCTGTTCATTTCATGGGCATTAGTTTATTTGAGGCTGGTGCCATTATTTAAAGAAATGGGCATTAATGTGTAAGATGCCATTAATTTACAACCATTAAAAGTGTCATAATAATGGGGTCCTTAATATTCAGTAATGACAATTATTTAAAGTAATGGGCATTACATTGTTGGATGCAATTAATATTACAGCCATTAAAAGTGCCATAACTAAGTGGGCCACTTATATGAAATATATAGTAACGTCTTCCATTAAAAACTACATTATAATTGGAATTTTAATGGCATTGTGGACATGGTAAGTAATGGCCATTAATGGCATCGTTTTCAGTAGTGATATATGTCACAGTAAGGACGACGACAGAGTAGATAACGTCGTATAGGATATGTGATATGTCACAGTAAGGACGACGACAATTACATAACGTCGTCTAGGATATATTATATGTCACAGTAAGGACGACACATTGATATAACGTCGTCTAGGATATGTTATATGTCACAGTGAGGACGACGAAATTACATAACGTCGACTACGATACGTTATATGTCACAGTAAGGACGACGACAATTACATAACGTCATCTAGGTATGTTATATGTCACAGTAAGGACGACGACAAGCAGATAACGTCGTATATGATATGTTATATGTCACAGTCAGGAGACGACGAAAATTACATAACGTCGTCTAGGATATGTTATATGTCACAGGAAGACGACGACAATTACATAACGTCCGTCTTGGATATGATATATGTCACAGTAAAGACGACGACAAGCATATAACGTCAGCTATGATATGTTATATGTCACAGTAAGGACGACGACAAGTAGATAACGTCGTCTAGGATATGTTATGTCACAGTAAGGACGACGAAAATTATATCGTAACATATCCTAGACGACGTTATATAAGTGTCGCCGTCCTTACTGTTACATATAACATATCCTAACGACGTTAGGTAATTGCCGTGCGTCCTTACTGTGACATACAACATCTCCTAGACGACGTTATAGAATTGTCGTCGTCCTCACTGTGACATATAAAATATCCTAGACGACGTTATGTAATTGTCGTCGTCCTCACTGTGACATATAACTATCCTAGAGGACGTTATGCAATTTTCGTCGTCGTCGTCCTTACTGTGACATATAACATATCCTAGACGACGTTATGTAATTGTCGTCATCTTTACTGTGACAACTAATATATATCGTAGACGACGTTATGCAATTGCCGTCGTCGTCGTAATTACTGTGACATATAACATACCCTAGACGACGTTATAATATGTGCGTCGTCCTTACTGTGACATATAACATATCCTAGGACGACGTTATGTAATTTTCGTCGTCCTTACTATGACATATAACGATATACTAGACGACGTTATATAAGTGTTATATGCCACAGTAAGGACGACGACAATTATATAGTCTCAGCTAGAATATGTTACATGTCACAATAATGACGACGACAATTATATAACGTCATCTAGAATATGTTATATGTCACAGTAAGGACGACGACAATTACATAACGTCGGTCTAGGATATGTTATATGTCATAGTAAGGACGACGACAATTATATAACGCCGTCTAGGATATGTTATATGTCACAGTGAGGACGACGACAATTACATAACGTCGTCAAGATATGTTTATGTCACAGTGAGGATGACGACAATTACATAACTTCGTCTAGATATTGTTATAGGTCACAGTAAGGACGACGACAAGCAGATAACGTCGTCTAGGATATGTTATATGTCTACAGTAAGGACGACGAAAATTACATAACGTTGTCTAGATATGTTATTTGTCACAGTAAGGACGACGACCATTATATAACGTCGTCTAGGATATGTTATATGTCACAGTAAGGACGACGAAAATTACATAAGGTCGTCTAGGATATGTTATATGTCAAAGTAAGAACGACGACAATTACATAACGTCGTCTAGGATACGTTATATGTCACAGTAAGGAAGACGACAATTATATAACGTCGTCTAGGAGATGTTAATGTCACAGTAAGGACCACGACAATTACATAACGTCGTCTAGGATAAGTTATATGTCACAGTAAGGACGATGACACATATATAACGTCGTCTAGGATATGTATATGTCTCAGTAAGGACGACGACGGCAATTGCATAATGTCGGTCTAGGATATGTTATATGTCACAGTAGGAAGACGACAAGCTAGATATCGTCGTCAAGGATATGTTATATGTCACAGTAAGGACGACGAAAATTACATAACGTCGTCTAGACTATGTTATATGTCACAGTGAGGACGACGACAATTACATAACGTCGTCTAGGATATGTTATATGTCACAGAGAGAACGACGACAATTACAAAACGTCGTCTAGTATATGTTATATTTCACAGTGAGTACGAAGACAATTACATAACGTCGTCTAGGATATGTTATATGTCACAGTAAGGACGACGACAATTACATAACGCCGTCTAGGATATGATATATGTCACAGTAAGGACGATGACAAGTAGATAACGTCGTGTAGGGTATGTTATATGTCACACAAAGGACTACAAGTAGATAACGTCGTCTAGGATATGTTATATGTCACAGTAAGGACGACGAAATTACATAACGTCATCTAGGATAAGTTATATGTCACAGTAAGGACGATGACACTTATATAACGTCGTCTAGTATATGTTATATGTCACAGTAAGGACGACGACAATTATATAACGTCCTCTAGGATATGTTATATGTCACAGTAAGTACGACGACAATTATATAACGTCGTTTAGTATATGTTATATGTCACATTAATGACGACGACACTTATATAACGTTGTCTAGGATATGTTATATGTCACAGTAAGGACGACGACGACGGCAATTACATAACGTCGTCTAGGATATGTTGTTACAGTTAGTACGACGACAATTACAAAACGTCGTCTAGGATATGTTATACGTCACAGTAAGGACGACGACAATTAAATAACATCGTCTAGGATATGTTAAATGTCACAGTAAGGACGACGACAATTATATAACGTCGTCTATGATATGTTACATGTCATAGTAAGGACGACGACAAGCAGATAACGTCGTCTAGGATATGTTATATGTCACAGTAAGGACGACGAAAATTACATAACGTTGTCTAGGATATGTTATTTGTCACAGTAAGGACGACGACCATTATATAACGTCGTCTAGGATATGTTATATGTCACAGTAAGGACGACGAAAATTACATAAGGTCGTCTAGGATATGTTATATGTCAAAGTAAGAACGACGACAATTACATAACGTCGTCTAGGATACGTTATATGTCACAGTAAGGAAGACGACAATTATATAACGTCGTCTAGGAGATGTTATATGTCACAGTAAGGACCACGACAATTACATAACGTCGTCTAGGATAAGTTATATGTCACAGTAAGGACGATGACACATATATAACGTCGTCTAGGATATGTTATATGTCTCAGTAAGGACGACGACGGCAATTGCATAATGTCGTCTAGGATATGTTATATGTCACAGTAAGGAAGACGACAAGTAGATATCGTCGTCAAGGATATGTTATATGTCACAGTAAGGACGACGAAAATTACATAACGTCGTCTAGGATATGTTATATGTCACAGTGAGGACGACGACAATTACATAACGTCGTCTAGGATATGTTATATGTCACAGAGAGAACGACGACAATTACAAAACGTCGTCTAGTATATGTTATATTTCACAGTGAGTACGAAGACAATTACATAACGTCGTCTAGGATATGTTATATGTCACAGTAAGGACGACGACAATTACATAACGCCGTCTAGGATATGATATATGTCACAGTAAGGACGATGACAAGTAGATAACGTCGTGTAGGGTATGTTATATGTCACACAAAGGACTACAAGTAGATAACGTCGTCTAGGATATGTTATATGTCACAGTAAGGACGACGAAATTACATAACGTCATCTAGGATAAGTTATATGTCACAGTAAGGACGATGACACTTATATAACGTCGTCTAGTATATGTTATATGTCACAGTAAGGACGACGACAATTATATAACGTCCTCTAGGATATGTTATATGTCACAGTAAGTACGACGACAATTATATAACGTCGTTTAGTATATGTTATATGTCACATTAATGACGACGACACTTATATAACGTTGTCTAGGATATGTTATATGTCACAGTAAGGACGACGACGACGGCAATTACATAACGTCGTCTAGGATATGTTGTTACAGTTAGTACGACGACAATTACAAAACGTCGTCTAGGATATGTTATACGTCACAGTAAGGACGACGACAATTAAATAACATCGTCTAGGATATGTTAAATGTCACAGTAAGGACGACGACAATTATATAACGTCGTCTATGATATGTTACATGTCATAGTAAGGACGACGACAATTATATAACGTCGTCTAGGAGATGTTATATGACACAGTAAGGACGACGACAGTTACATATCGTCGTTTAGGATATGTTATATGTCTCAGTAAGGACGACGACTCTTATATAACGTCGTCTAGGAGCTGTTATGTCACAGTAAGGACGACGACAATTACATAACGTCGTCTAGGATATGTTATATGTCACAGTAAGGACGACGACAATTATATAACGTCGTCTAGAATATGTTATATGTCACAGTAAGGACGACTACAATTATATAACGTCGTTTAGTATATGTTATATGTCACATTAATGACGACGACACTTATATAACGTCGCCTAAGATATGTTATATGTCACAGTAAGGACGACGACGACGGCAATTACATAACGTCGTCTAGGATATGTTGTTACAGTTAGGACGACGACAATTACATAACGTCGTCTAAGATATGTTATACGTCACAGTAAGGACGACGACAATTACATAACATCGTCTAGGATATGTTATATGTCACAGTAAGGACGACGACAATTATATAACGTCGTCTAGGATATGTTATACGTCACAGTAAGGACGACGACAATTACATAACATCGTCTAGGATATGTTATATGTCACAGTAAGGACGACGACAGTTACATATCGTCGTTTAGGATATGTTATATGTAACAGTAAGGACGACGACACTTATATAACGTCGTCTAGGATGTGTTATGTCACAGTAAGGACGACGACAATTACATAACGTCGTCTAGGATATGTTATATGTCACAGTAAGGACGACGACAGTTATATATCGTCGTCTAGTATATGTTATATGTCACAGTGAGGACGACGATAATTACATAACGTCGTCTAGGATATGATATGTGTCACAGTTAGGACGACGACACCTATATAACGTCGTCTAGGATATGTTATATGTCACAGTAAGGACGACGACAATTACATAACGTCGTCTAGTATATGTTATATGTCACAGTAAGGACGACGACACATATATAACGTCGTCTAGAATATGTTATATGTCTCAGTAAGGACGACGACGCCGGCAATTGCATAACGTCGTCTACGATATGTTTGTTGTCACAGTAAATACGACGACAATTACATAACGTCGTCTAGGATATGTTATATGTCCCAGTAAGGACGACGACACATATATAACGTCGTCTAGGATATGTTATATGTCTCAGTAAGGACAACGACGACGGCAATTGCATAACGTCGTCTAGGATATGTTATTTGTCACAGTAAGGATGACGACAATTACATAACGTCGTCTAGGATATGTTATATGTCACAGTAAGGACGACGACAAGTAGATATCGTTCTCTAGGATATGTTATATGTCACAGAAGGGACGACGAAAATTACATAACGTCGTCTAGGATATGTTATATGACACAATGAAAACGACGACAATTACATAACGTCGTCTAGGATATGTTATATGTCACAGTGAGGACGACGACAATTATATAAAGTCGTCTAGGATATGTTATATGTCACAGTGATGACGACGACAATTACATAACATCGTCTAGGATATGTTATATGTCACAGTGAGGATGACGACAAGCAGATAACGTCGTCTAGGATATGTTATATGTCACAGTAAAGACGACGAAAATTATATAATGTCGTCTAGTATATGTTATATGTCACAGTAACGACGACGACAAGCAGATAACGTCGTCTAGGATATGTTATATGTCACAGTAAGGACGACGAAAATTATATAACGTCTTCTAGGATATGTTATATGTCACAGTAAGGACGACGACAAGTAGATAACGTCTTCTAGGATATGTTATATGTCACAGTAATGACGACGAAAATTACATAACGTCATCTAGGATAAGTTATGCCACAGTAAGGACGACGACCATTATATAACGTCGTCTAGTAGATGTTATATGTCACAGTAAGGACGACGACAATTATATAACTTCGTTTAGTGTATGTTATATGTCACATTAAGGACGACGACAATTATATTACTTCGTTTATTATATGTTATATGTCACATTAAGGACGACAACACTTATATAACGTCGTCTAGGTTATGTTATATGTCACAGTAAGGACGACGACAATTACATTACGTCGTCTAGGAGATGTTATATATCACAGTAAGGACGACGACAATTACGTAACGTCGTCTAGGATATCTTATATGAAAATTACATTACGTCATCTAGAATAAGTTATATGTCACTGTAAGGACGACGACCATTATATTTCGTCGTCTAGTATATGTTATATGTCACAGTAAGGACGACGACAATTATATAACGTCGTCTAGTATATGTTATATGTCACAGTAAGGACGACCACAATTATATAACGTCGTTTAGTATATGCTATATGTCACATTAAGGACTACGACACTTATATAACGTCGTCTAGGATATGTTATATGTCACAGTAACGACGACGACGACGGCATTTACATAACGTCGTCTAGGATATGTCGTTACAGTAAGGACGACGACAATTACATAACGTCGTCTAGGATATGTTATACGTCTCAGTAAGGACGACGACAATTACATAACATCGTCTAGGATATGTTACATGTCACAGTGAGGACGACGACAATTACATAACGTCGTCTAGGATATGATATATGTCACAGTAAGGACGACGACACATATATAAAGTCGTCTAGGATATGTTATATGTCACAGTAAGGACGACGACAATTACATAACGTCGTCTAGGATATGTTATATGTCACAGTAAGGACGACGACAAGTAAATAAGGTCGTCTAGGATATGTTAGATGTCACAGTAATGACGACGAAAATTACATAACGTCATCTAGGATAAGTTATATGTCACAGTAAGGACGACGACCATTATATAACGTCGTCTAGTAGATGTTATATGTCACAGTAAGGACGACGACAATTATATAACTTCGTTTAGTATATGTTATATGTCACATTAAGGACGACGACACTTACATAACGTCGTCTAGGAGATGTTATATGTCACAGTAAGGACGACGGCAATTACATAACGTCGTCTGGAAGATGCTATATGTCACAGTAAGGATGACGACAATTACGTAACGTCGTATAGGATATGTTATATGAAACAGTAAGGACGACGAAAATTACATTACGTCATCTAGGATAAGTTATATGTCACAGTAAGGACGACGACCATTATATTACGTCGTCTAGTATATGTTATATGTCACAGTAAGGACGACGACAATTATATAACGTCGTCTAGGATATGTTATATGTTACATTAAGGACGACGACTCTTATATAACGTCGTCTATGATATGTTATATGTCACAGTAAGGACGACGACCATTATAAAACGTCGTCTAGGATATGTTGTCACAGTAAGGACGACGACAAATACATAACGTCGTCTAGGATATGTTATATGTCACAGTAAGGACGACGACAATTACATAACGTCGTCTAGGATATGTTATATGTCACAGTAAGGACGACGACAATTATATAACGTCGTCTAGGATATGTTATATGTCACATTAAGGACGACGACACTTATATACCGTCGTCTAGGATATGTTATATGTCACATTAAGGACGACGACACTTATATAACGTCGTCTAGGATATGTTATATGTCACAGTAAGGACGACGACCATTATATAACGTCGTCTAGGATATGTTGTCACAGTAAGGACGACGACAATTACATAACGTCGTCTAGGATATGTTATATGTCACAGTAAGGACGACGACAATTACATAACGTCGTCTAGGATATGTTATATGTCTAGGTAAGGACGACGACAATTATATAACGTCATCTATGATATGTTATTTGTCATAGTAAGGACGACGACAATTATATAACGTCGTCTAGGAAATGTTATATGTGACAGTAAGGACGACAACAATTTCAAAACGTCGTCTAGGATATGTTATATGTCACATTAAGGACGACGACACTTATATAACGTCGTCTAGGATATGTTAAATGTCACAGTAAGGACGACGACCATTATATAACGTCGTCTAGGATATGTTGTCACAGTAAGGACGACGACAAGTAGATAACGTCGTCTAGGATATGTTATATGTCACAGTAAGGACGACGACAATTATATAACGTCGTCTATGATATGTTATTTGTCATAGTAAGGACGACGACGACGGCAATTGCATAATGTCGTCTAAGATACGTTATTTGTCACAACACGGACGACGACAATTACATAACGTCGTCTAGGATATGTTATATGTCACAGTAAGGACGACGACAAGTAGATATCGTCGTCTAGGATATGTTATATGTCACAGTAAGGACGACGAAAATTACATAACGTCGTCTAGGATATGTTATATGTCACAGTGAGGACGACGACAATTACATAACGTCGTCTAGGATATGTTATATGTCACAGAGAGAACGACGACAATTACATAACGTCGTCTAGGATATGTAATATGTCACAGTGAGGACGACGACAATTATATAACGTCGTCTAGGATATGTTATATGTCACAGTGAGGACGACGACAATAACATAACGTCATCTAGGATATGTTATATTTCACAGTGAGGACGACGACAATTACATAACGTCGTCTAGGATGTGTTATATGTCACAGTCAGGACGACGACAATTACAAAACGCCGTCTAAGATATGTTATATGTCACAGTAAGGACGACGACAAGTAGATAACGTCGTATTGGATATGTTATATGTCACACAAAGGACGACGACAAGTTGATAACGTCGTCTAAGATATGTTATATGTCACAGTAATGACGACAAAAATTACATAACGTCATCTAGGATTAGTTATATGTCACAGTAAGGACGACGATAATTATATAACGTCGTCTAGTATATGTTATATGTCACAGTAAGGAAGACCACAATTATATAACGTCGTTTAGTATATGCTATATGTCACATTAAGGACGACGACACTTATATAACGTCGTCTAGGATATGTTATATGTCACAGTAACGACGACGACGACGGCATTTACATAACGTCGTCTAGGATATGTCGTTACAGTAAGGACGACGACAATTACATAACGTCGTCTAGGATATGTTATACGTCTCAGTAAGGACGACGACAATTACATAACATCGTCTAGGATATGTTACATGTCACAGTGAGGACGACGACAATTACATAACGTCGTCTAGGATATGATATATGTCACAGTAAGGACGACGACACATATATAAAGTCGTCTAGGATATGTTATATGTCACAGTATGGACGACGACAATTACATAACGTCGTCTAGGATATGTTATATGTCACAGTAAGGACGACGACAAGTAGATAACTTCGTCTAGGATATGTTAGATGTCACAGTAATGACGACGAAAATTACATAACGTCATCTAGGATAAGTTATATGTCACAGTAAGGACGACGACCATTATATAACGTCGTCTAGTAGATGTTATATGTCACAGTTAGGACGACGACAATTATATAACTTCGTTTAGTATATGTTATATGTCACATTAAGGACGACTACACTTACATAACGTCGTCTAGGAGATGTTATATGTCACAGTAAGGACGACGGCAATTACATAACGTCGTCTGGAAGATGCTATATGTCACAGTAAGGATGACGACAATTACGTAACGTCGTATAGGATATGTTATTTGAAACAGTAAGGACGACGAAAATTACATTACGTCATCTAGGATAAGTTATATGTCACAGTAAGGACGACGACCATTATATTACGTCGTCTAGTATATGTTATATGTCACAGTAAGGACGACGACACTTATATAACGTCGTCTAGGATATGTTATATGTTACATTAAGGACGACGACTCTTATATAACGTCGTCTAGGATATGTTATATGTCACAGTAAGGACGACGACCATTATAAAACGTCGTCTAGGATATGTTGTCACAGTAAGGACGACGACAAATACATAACGTCGTCTAGGATATGTTATATGTCACAGTAAGGACGACGACAATTACATAACGTCGTCTAGGATATGTTATATGTCACAGTAAGGACGACGACAATTATATAACGTCGTCTAGGATATGTTATATGTCACATTAAGGACGACGACACTTATATAACGTCGTCTAGGATATGTTATATGTCACATTCAGGACGACGACACTTATATAACGTCGTCTAGGATATGTTATATGTCACAGTAAGGACGACGACCATTATATAACGTCGTCTAGGATATGTTGTCACAGTAAGGACGACGACAATTACATAACGTCGTCTAGGATATGTTATATGTCACAGTAAGGACGACGACAACTACATAACGTCGTCTAGGATATGTTATATGTTACATTAAGGACGACGACTCTTATATAACGTCGTCTAGGATATGTTATATGTCACAGTAAGGACGACGACCATTATATAACGTCGTCTAGGATATGTTGTCACAGTAAGGACGACGACAATTACATAACGTCGTCTAGGATATGTTATATGTCACAGTAAGGACGACGACAATTACATAACGTCGTCTAGGATATGTTATATGTCTAGGTAAGGACGACGACAATTATATAACGTCATCTATGATATGTTATTTGTCATAGTAAGGACGACGACAATTATATAACGTCGTCTAGGAAATGTTATATGTGACAGTAAGGACGACAACAATTTCAAAACGTCGTCTAGGATATGTTATATGTCACAGTAAGGACGACGACAATTATATAACATCGTCTAGGATATGTTATATGTCACAGTAAGGACGATGACACATATATAACGTCGTCTAGGATATGTTATATGTCTCAGTAAGGACGACGACGACGGCAATTGCATAATGTCGTCTAAGATATGTTATTTGTTACAATACGGACGACGACAATTACATAACGTCGTCTAGGATATGTTATATGTCACAGTAAGGACGACAAGTAGATATCGTCGTCTAGGATATGTTATATGTCACAGTAAGGACGACGAAAATTACATAACGTCGTCTAAGATATGTTATATGTCACAGTGAAGACGACGACAATTACATAAAGTCGTCTAGGATATGTTATATGTCACAGAGTGAACGACGACAATTACATGACGTCGTCTAGGATATGTTATATGTCACAGTGAGGACGACGACAATTATATAACGTCGTCTAGGATATGTTATATGTCACAGTGAGGACGACGACAATTACATAACGTCATCTAGGATATGTTATATTTCACAGTGAGGACGACGACAATTACATAACGTCGTCTAGGATATGTTATATGTCACAGTCAGGACGACGACAATTACATAACGCCGTCTAAGATATGTTATATGTCACAGTAAGGACGACGACAAGTAGATAACGTCGTATAGGATATGTTATATGTCACACAAAGGACGACGACAAGTAGATAACGTCGTCTAGGATATGTTACATGTCACAGTAATGACGACGAAAATTACATAACGTCATCTAGGATAAGTTATATGTCACAGTAAGGACGACCACAATTACATAACGTCGTCTAGGATATGTTATATGTCACAGTAAGGACGACGACGACGGCAATTACATAACGTCGTCTAGGATATGTTGTTACAGTAAGGACGACGACAATTTCATAACGTCGTCTAGGATATGTTATACGTCACAGTAAGGAAGACGACAATTACATAACATCGTCTAGGATATGTCATAGGTCACAGTAAGGACGACGCCAATTATATAACGTCATCTATGATATGTTATATGTCATTGTAAGGACGACGACAATTATATAACGTCGTCTAGGAGATGTTATATGTCATAGTAAGGACGACGACAATTACATAACGTCGTTTAGGATATGTTATATGTAACAGTAAGGACGACGACACATATAACGTCGTCTAGGATGTGTTATGTCACAGTAAGGACGACGACAATTACATAACGTCGTCTAGGATATGTTATATGTCACAGTAAGGACGACGACAAGTAGATAACGTCGTATAGGATATGTTATATGTCACACAAAGGACGACGACAAGTAGATAACGTCGTCTAGGATATGTTATATGTCACAGTAATGACGACGAAAATTACATAACGTCATCTAGGATAAGTTATATGTCACAGTAAGGACGACCACAATTATATAACGTCGTCTAGGATATGTTATATGTCACAGTAAGGACGACGACGACGGCAATTACATAACGTCGTCTAGGATATGTTGTTACAGTAAGGACGACGACAATTTCATAACGTCGTCTAGGATATGTTATATGTCACAGTAAGGACGACGACAAGTAGATATCGTCGTCTAGGATATGTTATATGTCACAGTAAGGACGACGAAAATTACATAACGTCGTCTAGGATATGTTATATGTCACAGTGAGGACGACGACAATTACATAACGTCGTCTAGGATATGTTATATGTCACAGAGAGAACGACGACAATTACATAACGTCGTCTAGGATATGTAATATGTCACAGTGAGGACGACGACAATTATATAACGTCGTCTAGGATATGTTATATGTCACAGTGAGGACGACGACAATAACATAACGTCATCTAGGATATGTTATATTTCACAGTGAGGACGACGACAATTACATGACGTCGTCTAGGATGTGTTATATGTCACAGTCAGGACGACGACAATTACAAAACGCCGTCTAAGATATGTTATATGTCACAGTAAGGACGACGACAAGTAGATAACGTCGTATTGGATATGTTATATGTCACACAAAGGACGACGACAAGTTGATAACGTCGTCTAAGATATGTTATATGTCACAGTAATGACGACGAAAATTACATAACGTCATCTAGGATTAGTTATATGTCACAGTAAGGACGACGATAATTATATAACGTCGTCTAGTATATGTTATATGTCACAGTAAGGACGACCACAATTATATAACGTCGTTAAGTATATGCTATATGTCACATTAAGGACGACGACACTTATATAACGTCGTCTAGGATATGTTATATGTCACAGTAACGACGACGACGACGGCATTTACATAACGTCGTCTAGGATATGTCGTTACAGTAAGGACGACGACAATTACATAACGTCGTCTAGGATATGTTATACGTCTCAGTAAGGACGACGACAATTACATAACATCGTCTAGGATATGTTACATGTCACAGTGAGGACGACGACAATTACATAACGTCGTCTAGGATATGATATATGTCACAGTAAGGACGACGACACATATATAAAGTCGTCTAGGATATGTTATATGTCACAGTAAGGACGACGACAATTACATAACGTCGTCTAGGATATGTTATATGTCACAGTAAGGACGACGACAAGTAGATAACGTCGTCTAGGATATGTTAGATGTCACAGTAATGACGACGAAAATTACATAACGTCATCTAGAATAAGTTATATGTCACAGTAAGGACGACGACCATTATATAACGTCGTCTAGTAGATGTTATATGTCACAGTAAGGACGACGACAATTATATAACTTCGTTTAGTATATGTTATATGTCACATTAAGGACGACTACACTTACATAACGTCGTCTAGGAGATGTTATATGTCACAGTAAGGACGACGGCAATTACATAACGTCGTCTGGAAGATGCTATATGTCACAGTAAGGATGACGACAATTACGTAACGTCGTATAGGATATGTTATATGAAACAGTAAGGACGACGAAAATTACATTACGTCATCTAGGATAAGTTATATGTCACAGTAAGGACGACGACCATTATATTACGTCGTCTAGTATATGTTATATGTCACAGTAAGGACGACGACAATTATATAACGTCGTCTAGGATATGTTATATGTTACATTAAGGACGACGACTCTTATATAACGTCGTCTAGGATATGTTATATGTCACAGTAAGGACGACGACCATTATAAAACGTCGTCTAGGATATGTTGTCACAGTAAGGACGACGACAAATACATAACGTCGTCTAGGATATGTTATATGTCACAGTAAGGACGACGACAATTACATAACGTCGTCTAGGATATGTTATATGTCACAGTAAGGACGACGACAATTATATAACGTCGTCTAGGATATGTTATATGTCACATTAAGGACGACGACACTTATATAACGTCGTCTAGGATATGTTATATGTCACATTCAGGACGACGACACTTATATAACGTCGTCTAGGATATGTTATATGTCACAGTAAGGACGACGACCATTATATAACGTCGTCTAGGATATGTTGTCACAGTAAGGACGACGACAATTACATAACGTCGTCTAGGATATGTTATATGTCACAGTAAGGACGACGACAATTACATAACGTCGTCTAGGATATGTTATATGTCTAGGTAAGGACGACGACAATTATATAACGTCATCTATGATATGTTAATTGTCATAGTAAGGACGACGACAATTATATAACGTCGTCTAGGAAATGTTATATGTGACAGTAAGGACGACAACAATTTCAAAACGTCGTCTAGGATATGTTATATGTCACAGTAAGGACGACGACAATTATATAACATCGTCTAGGATATGTTATATGCCACAGTAAGGACGATGACACATATATAACGTCGTCTAGGATATGTTATATGTCTCAGTAAGGACGACGACGACGGCAATTGCATAATGTCGTCTAAGATATGTTATTTGTTACAATACGGACGACGACAATTACATAACGTCGTGTAGGATATGTTATATGTCACAGTAAGGACGACAAGTAGATATCGTCGTCTAGGATATGTTATATGTCACAGTAAGGACGACGAAAATTACATAACGTCGTCTAAGATATGTTATATGTCACAGTGAAGACGACGACAATTACATAAAGTCGTCTAGGATATGTTATATGTCACAGAGTGAACGACGACAATTACATGACGTCGTCTAGGATATGTTATATGTCACAGTGAGGACGACGACAATTATATAACGTCGTCTAGGATATGTTATATGTCACAGTGAGGACGACGACAATTACATAACGTCATCTAGGATATGTTATATTTCACAGTGAGGACGACGACAATTACATAACGTCGTCTAGGATATGTTATATGTCACAGTCAGGACGACGACAATTACATAACGCCGTCTAAGATATGTTATATGTCACAGTAAGGACGACGACAAGTAGATAACGTCGTATAGGATATGTTATATGTCACACAAAGGACGACGACAAGTAGATAACGTCGTCTAGGATATGTTATATGTCACAGTAATGACGACGAAAATTACATAACGTCATCTAGGATAAGTTATATGTCACAGTAAGGACGACCACAATTATATAACGTCGTCTAGGATATGTTATATGTCACAGTAAGGACGACGACGACGGCAATTACATAACGTCGTCTAGGATATGTTGTTACAGTAAGGACGACGACAATTTCATAACGTCGTCTAGGATATGTTATACGTCACAGTAAGGAAGACGACAATTACATAACATCGTCTAGGATATGTCATAGGTCACAGTAAGGACGACGCCAATTATATAACGTCATCTATGATATGTTATATGTCATAGTAAGGACGACGACAATTATATAACGTCGTCTAGGAGATGTTATATGTCACAGTAAGGACGACGACAATTACATAACGTCGTTTAGGATATGTTATATGTAACAGTAAGGACGACGACACATATAACGTCGTCTAGGATGTGTTATGTCACAGTAAGGACGACGACAATTACATAACGTCGTCTAGGATAAGTTATATGTCACAGTAAGGACGACGACAATTATATAACGTCGTCTAGTATATGTTACATGTCACAGTGAGGACGACGACAATTACATAATGTCGTCTAGGATATGATATATGTCACACTAAGGACGACGACACATATATAACGTCGTCTAGGATATGTTATATGTCACAGTAAGGACGACGACAATTACATAACGTCGTCTAGGATATGTTATATGTCACAGTAAGGACGACGACAAGTAGATATCGTCGTCTAGGATATGTTATATGTCACAGTAAAGACTACGAAAATTACATAACGTCATCTAGGATAAGTTATATGTCACAGTAAGGACGACGACCATTATATAACGTCGTCTATTAGATGTTATATGTCACAGTAAGGACGACGACAATTATATAACTACGTTTAGTATATGTTATATGTCACATTAAGGACGACGACACTTATATAACTTCGTCTAGGATATGTTATATGTCACAATAAGGATGACGGCAATTACATAACGTTGTCTAGGAGATGCTATATGTCACAGTAAGGACGACGACAATTACGTAACGTCGTCTAGGATATGTTATATGTCACAGTAAGGACGACGAAAATTACATTACGTCATCTAGGATAAGTTATATGTCACAGTAAGGACTACAACCATTATATTACGTCGTCTAGTATATGTTATATGTCACAGTAAGGACGACGACAATTATATAACGTCGTCTAGGATATGTTATATGTCACATTAAGGACGACGACACTTATATAACGTCGTCTAGGATATGTTATATGTCACAGTAAGGACGACGACCATTATATAACGTCGTCCAGGATATGTTGTCACAGTAAGGACGACGACAATTACATAACGTCGTCTAGGATATGTTATATGTCACAGTAAGGACGACGACAATTATATAACGTCGTCTATGATATGTTATATGTCATAGTAAAGAAGACGACACTTATATAACGTCGTCTAGGAAATGTTATTTGTCACAGTAAGGACGACGACACTTATATAACGTCGTCTAGGATATGTTATATGTCACAGTAAGGACGACGACAAGTAGATAACGTCGTCTAGGTTATGTTATATGTCACAGTAAAGACTACGAAAATTACATAACGTCATCTAGGATAAGTTATATGTCACAGTAAGGACGACGGCCATTATATAACGTCGTCTATTAGATGTTATATGTCACAGTAAGGACGACGACAATTATATAACTACGTTTAGTATATGTTATATGTCACATTAAGGACGACGACACTAATATATCTTCGTCTAGGATATGTTATATGTCACAGTAAGGATGACGGCAATTACATAACGTTGTCTAGGAGATGCTATATGTCACAGTAAGGACGACGACAATTACATAACGTCGTCTAGGATATGTTATATGTCACAGTAAGGACGACGACAATTATATAACGTCGTCTATGATATGTTATATGTCATAGTAAAGAAGACGACACTTATATAACGTCGTCTAGGAAATGTTATTTGTCACAGTAAGGACGACGACACTTATATAACGTCGTCTAGGATATGTTATATGTCACAGTAAGGACGACGACAAGTAGATAACGTCGTCTAGGATATGTTATATGTCACAGTAAAGACTACGAAAATTACATAACGTCATCTAGGATAAGTTATATGTCACAGTAAGGACGACGGCCATTATATAACGTCGTCTATTAGATGTTATATGTCACAGTAAGGACGACGACAATTATATAACTACGTTTAGTATATGTTATATGTCACATTAAGGACGACGACACTAATATATCTTCGTCTAGGATATGTTATATGTCACAGTAAGGATGACGGCAATTACATAACGTTGTCTAGGAGATGCTATATGTCACAGTAAGGACGACGACAATTACGTAACGTCGTCTAGGATATGTTATATGTCACAGTAAGGACGACGAAAATTACATTACGTCATCTAGGATAAGTTATATGTCACAGTAAGGACGACAACCATTATATTACGTCGTCTAGTATATGTTATATGTCACAGTAAGGACGACGACAATTATATAACGTCGTCTAGAATATGTTATATGTCACATTAAGGACGACGACACTTATATAACGTCGTCTAGGATATGTTATATGTCACAGTAAGGACGACGACCATTATATAACGTCGTCCAGGATATGTTGTCACAGTAAGGACGACGACAATTACATAACGTCGTCTAGGATATGTTATATGTCACAGTAAGGACGATGACAATTATATAACGTCGTCTATGATATGTTATATGTCATAGTAAAGAAGACGACACTTATATAACGTCGTCTAGGAAATGTTATATGTTACAGTAAGGACGACGACAATTACAAAACGTCGTCTAGGATATGTTATATGTCACATTAAGGACGACGACACTTATATAACGTCGTCTAGGATATGTTATATGTCACAGTAAGGACGACGACCATTATATAACGTCGTCCAGGATATGTTGTCACAGTAAGGACGACGACAATTACATAACGTCGTCTAGGATATGTTATATGTCACAGTAAGGACGACCACAGTTATATAACGTCGTCTATGATATGTTATATGTCATAGTAAAGAAGACGACAATTATATAACGTCGTCTAGGAAATGTTATATGTCACAGTAAGGACGACGACAATTATATAACGTCGTCTGGTATATGTTATATGTCACATTAAGGACGACGACAATTATATAACTTCGTCTAGTATATGTTATATGTCACAGTAAGGTCGATGACACATATATACCGTCGTCTAGGATATGTTATATGTCTCAGTAAGGACGACGACGACGGCAATTGCATAATGTCGTCTAAAATATGTTATTTGTCACAGTACGGACGACGACAATTACATAACGTCGTCTAGGATATGTTATATGTCACAGTAAGGACGACGACAAGTATATATCGTCGTCTAGGATATGTTATATGTCACAGTAAGGACGACGACAATTACATAACGTCGTCTAGTATATGTTATATGTAACAGTAACGACGACGACACTTATATAACGTCGTCCAGGATATGTTATATGTCACAGGAAGAAGGACGACAATTACATAACGTCGTCTAGGATATGTTATATGTCACAGTAAGGACGACGACACATATATAACGTCGTCTAGGATATGTTATATGTCTCAGTAAGGACGACGACGACGGCAATTGCATAACGTCGTCTAGGATATGTTATTTGCCACAGTAAGGACGACGACAAATACATAACGTCGTCTAGGATATGTTATTTGTCACAGTAAGGACGACGACAATTATACAACGTCGTCTATGATATGTTATATGTCACAGTAAGGACAACAACAATTACATAACGTCGTCTAGCATACGTTATCCGTCACAGTAAGGACGACGACAATTATATAACGTCATCTAGGATATGTTATGTGTCACAGTAAATACGACGACACTTATATAACGTCGTCTAGGATATGTTATATGCCACAGTAAGGACGACGACAATTATATAACGTCGTCTAGGAGGTGTTATATGTCACAGTAAGGACGACGACAATTATATTACGTCGTCTAGGAGATGTTATATGTCACAGTAAGGACGACGACAATTACATAACGTCGTCTAGGATATGTTATATGTCACAGTAAGGACGACGACACTTATATAACGTCGTCTAGGATATGTTATATGTCACAGTAAGGACGACGACAATTATATAACGTCATCTAGGATATGTTATATGTCACTGTAAGGACGACGATAATTATATAACGTCGTCTAGGATATGTTATATGCCACAGTAAGGACGACGACAATTATATAACGTCGTCTAGATATGTTATATGTGACAGTAAAGACGACGACATTTATATAACGTCGTCTAGGTTATGTTATATGCCACAGTAAGGACGACGACAATTATATAACGTCGTCTAGGATATGTTATATGTCACAGTAAGGACGACGACAATTATATAACGTCATCTAGGATATGTTATATGTCACAGTAAGGACGACGACACTTATTTAACGTCGTCTAGGATATGTTATATGCCACAGTAAGGACGACGACACTTATATAACGTCGTGTAGGATATGTTATATGTCACAGTAAGGACGACGACAATTATATAACGTCATCTAGTGTATGTTATATGTCACAGTAAGGACGACGACAATTACATAACGTCATCTAGTGTATGTTATATGTCCCAGTAAGGACGACGACAATTATATAACGTCGTCTAGGATATGTTATATGTCACAGGTAGAACAATGTTAAAAATATACGGATATAATTTGTATAACGTATAAACATGAATTCTATAACTCGCTGAAAAATTTATGATTTAATCCCTTGTTTCAAACCCGTATGCTCTGCTATTGATCGAATAGTAACTATTCATAGAAATCTAGCGTTTCCCTGTTTTGGTCTACAATCAAATTGCGTTTTAAAATACCTTTCAAATGATACAAAACACGATAGGATTCGGTCCATTATGAGATAATTATGGGTATTTAAAGTTTGGACCAATCAGAGTCTAGCATTATGTCACGTGACCCCTAAACAGTAATATCACCGTAATTATAAGAGATAGGTGAACAGAAGTATACATTTTTAGAATCAGTGTGATCATATCTATCACATGGTATCAGTTTTATATGGTTTAAATTACAAATTAAAAAAAGTTTAAAAACAGCTCCTATGCAATAACTCTAAAAGTAAACAAAATCGACGCGATCGGCGGGGGATAGAAAGTGAAGTTATTTAGGAATGTTTACATTTTATAAGTGTCAAAGGGAAATAATTGTAAAATGAAAATATCAGAGAAAGTTGGTCATTGAAATCTGCCTAAGTGTTTGTCACACCTTTAAATTACCAATTTGAATTGTTACGTTATTTAATGTCATTAATATCTTGGTCATGTTATTGACCCCTATGTCGGATATTTATTTAATAATGTTGATTACATTACATTTGTGATAACTGTTACACAAATGATGTACGGTACGGATTCTATTTATTATCCAATTACATCTGATATATATATATTGCATGCATGCATGCTAATTGTTCTAATATATGATATAAATAAATTAATACACATTACCGTTTGTCGTTATGTACATCCTTCATACACTGACGGATACTATGTATTAGATTCATTACTAAACTATTCTTTGCTACTTTCGGTATTCTCCGTACTACGCATCTGCTATTTTCGTTATATTTCGGAATGTACGGTATGGTACGGTTTTTACCCACCAACCTCATATAGAAGCTGTTTATGTTATAAGACATATGCGCATTAATTTGTACAGGATCAAATTCCACCAACAACAGCGTATTACAGCGTATTACAACCAACGCTTACATATTTTTCAATATTTTGTCAATATATGGATCTTTTGCCCATTTACAGCCTTGAAAATGGTACTACTTTTATCGCGCTGTAATCTAGTGATCTTTGGGTTCTAGTAGAAATTCGTTGTCCGTCAGATTTCTAACTACTTAGGACGGTTGCCTGACGGCACTGTCCAATAAAGAAATCTCCGCTAGGCTATATTATCTATACAAATGAGGTAGCATTAATAGACAATATAAGTTAATCACATAGATGCTCACGTAGATATGAATATAAAAAACAAAAGTACTACATATTACATAAATAACATCTGTATGTTGTTGTTTTTTTCAGAAAACCACGTGTAATTTATTAAAGCAGGTAAACCAAGATCGGTACACAATGCTTTTCCCAACTTTATCTCTGCTGAATGTCGCCAACTATACCAATGCGACTGAAGACGAATTTACACTGACAACGCCAACTCCGAACTTCAATATTTCTGAACAATATAATTTAACTGAAAACGCGTTTGCACGAATGCCACAGGAAATAAAAATAACGTCGGCAGTTGGAGTTACCCTCCTTTCTTTCTTGGCTTTTATCGGCAATACGATGACAATTGTAGCTCATATTACAGACGAAAAGTTACATACCGTTTACGACTTTTACATTTTTAACCTAGCCATTGCCGATCTGTTTATAGCGTGTTTTAGTATCCCTCTGTATGTTGTTTATACACTTAATGGCTATTGGCCTTTTGGAGTTGCAGTGTGTAAAATGTGGCTTCTAATGGACTACTCGGTTTGCACTGAGGCTATTTTTCTAATGTTAATTTTAAGCATTGATCGACTGTTACTGGTAACACTAGAACTACAGTATGCAGTGAAGGTAACGATGACGAAAGCGAAGATACAAATTGTGATTTCTTGGATATTTGCATTTCTTATATATGGTCCAGCGGTCGTATGGTGGGATTCGTGGGTGGGGTATTCCGTTGTGCCAACTGGAGAATGTTACGTGGAGTTTGCATACGATAAGGTGTTTACATTGGTATACGTTTCTTTATATTTCATTATTCCAACTGCTATTTTAATTATTTTGAATATAGTCATATTCTGGAAGGTGCTACGCCGAATTAATGGTAGCTATTTGAAAACAGTTTATCATAATCAGCAATTTAAAAGCTCAGAGGACGTCGAAAAAGGTGACAAAACCAAAATGCAATTATATACGGTACCACCAATAACAGCAACAAAAATCAGTGATTTTAAACCAGAGGTAGCGAAAGGCGCATCAACGAGCAATGAACAAAAAGACACAGTGTGTGAACAATTCCAAAATACTTCGATTAACCACAATCGAAGGGCCAATCGTATACGCACACATCGGCAACTGAAGGCGGCTCGTGTTCTTCTTATCCTTGTGTCAGTGTTCTTATTATGCTGGGCACCTGCGTCTGTTCTTAATTTGTTGGTGTCCTTGTGTACCACGTGCGTCGACAAGATCGTGTTTGAGTTTTTCTACTGGTGGGTATGGTTAAAATCAGCTGTCAACCCATTGCTGTATGCCTTCAGTAACAAACAATATAGATGGAACTTTCGAAAATATTTATTTTTCTGTCATAATTGCTGGCATAAACGAAATCATACCTAATGCTTCGCAAATTTGAAGAAAAAAGCTATATTATCACTTAAAGACTGATATGCGTATTAGAACGTAAAATGGAACAGTTAAAAGAGTTTATGGAGATTACGCGGTCAGATCAAAAGAATATAATAACACCTGCACAAATTAACGATATTCAAGAAGGTATGGTGACAAAGAAGGGTCAACCTAAAAATATTACTTTGAGCGAATGCCAGGAGCGAGCATTCCAGTTTGATGACGCAACAAGAAATCAATATTGATGTTACCAAAATGAGACAATAAGTTCATTCTTAGAACAATGCCTCCAGTGGAGTGAAAAGGGCAGTGTTGCGGCAAAATAAAGATGAGTGTCGCTTACCAGTAGCGTGTGCAAGTAGGAAAGTATTGCCCCTGGAAACGCATGTAGTCTGTAATAGAGAAGGAATGTTTTCATCGGGACTCGTTTGGTAAGGATGTCTTGGAGACTGACCAACAGTCGTAGGCAAACATGAACAACACAAATGTTCAAACAGTCGACTTACAAGGTGGGCAATGACACTACAGCCATATCCAACCAATCCGGGGAAATACAATATTGCGACAGACTACGTGATTCGGCGCACGTAAAAGACAGAGATTTGTTTGTGTATCTAACAAAGTTTGCCCTTTCGTTAAATAGGAAGATGTTGTCACAAAATGCAGACCATTTATACAATCATATTTACATGATTTGGCCTAACCAAAATTCGTCTGTTAGTTTATACTAGCCGGATCTATTGAAATATAAAAGACAAGCACTGTTGAAAAATGAATAACACATATTGGCATGCTTTGCGCATATTTTTTTGCGATTTTAGTGCAAGCTCAATAGCAAGGTCTATTAGTATTATATTTTATTTGAAGAGATTGCATTGTTATAAATCTGACCACTCAGCCATTTCTTTGCACTTATTATTTATTGATCAACAACGTGGCCGGGGTATATGAAAATTTAATAACAGCTTATTAACAAATTCTGATTTTGTAAATATTGTCAAACGAACTATTTCTTAAATAATAGACAAATATAAAGTGAACGATTTAAATGATGAGCTAGAAATACGATTTAATATAGATGATAGACTATTTTGGGAGTCGCTTAAACTTATGATTAGGGACAAAACCATATATTTTGCTTCCTTTTTAAAACGAGAGAAACATAAGAAAGAAAATGAAATACAAACTAAACTTAAACAATTATATGTTTTATTAGACAATGAGGACAATTCTGTTAAAAACGAAATTGATCAATTACATATAGAGCTATAAATAATCCGGGATGAAAGAATAAGGGGAATTATGTTAAGAACAAAAGCGAAATGGAAAGTAGCAGAAGTGGAAAAATCTACTAAATACTTTTGCAATTTAGAAAAGAGGCAATACACATTAATACCAAAAATTATAAAAAGTGAAGGAAATGAAACAACAGACTTAAAATAAATATTTAAAGAGCAAAAACAATTTTCATGATCACATTTATACTATCTTTGTTAAACTTGCTGAAAAGTTTATCAAAAGAGGCTATCCCAGCTAGCACAAATATCGTGGTGACAACGTTGCAGCAACGTTATGCCTAACGTTGTAACAACGTTGTATCATAACGTCCCTACAGCGTAAAAAGGTAGACTCCCAGCAACGTTATATGTTTTATTAGAATAACCACAATACAACTAAAATATAACCAATATATAATCAGCATTGGATCTTGATGGTAGGCAAAAAAAACTAAATTAAGCCAATTGAGTCTGTGTCTCCGAAAACGAGTCACTATAAGATACAGAGACTTCTGAAGTCTCTGGAGTGTCTGTGAGAGAGACAAAGTATCTGCAAAAGAGAGAGATACTCTTTCAGAGATAGAGTCCAGTGTGTTCTTTTACAAGTTACAATCCAATTTTATTTTATACTGTATATATTTTACTCAGATATAAGTTACATTGGTTTTGAATATTTTAAATAAAAAATATTATGTTTTCTTATTTATTATACTTATTTGAAGTGATAACATAAACAGATACAAATTTGGTAAAACACACAATGATAAGAAATATGAATATACAAAAAAGGATATATTATCAAAATATATTTTATAAAGGGAGGTTATTAATATATATAAGTTGTGTTGGAACCTAATACAACGTTGTAAAGACGTTGTTCCATACCGTTGTATGGACGTTGAATTATAACGTTGTTGAATAAAATTTATACGACGTTAACACAACGTTATAACTTAAATGGAAAAAAACAAAATCGGGTCTAATACTATCTTTTTGGACATCTGAATTATATTTAATACACTTTCCAATGAAATACTGGAATCCCTGGATAGTTTGTTAAAACCGAACGCGTAACGTAGCCACAACGTCCAGGTAACGTTAAATGACAACCTGACCAAAATACAACCAAACCATAACGTTGTAGTAACGTTGTGTGTTTGCTGAGATATATGACCCTATCATTTTGTAATGCACTGCATGCTTGGTGGTGGACCCATTTACAGTTCGCCACTATGCTTTCCTCTTTGATTGTGCGATGACCGGATAGGCTGTGGACCCTATGATGAGGTCTACCTAAAGCCCAAAAGGACGGTGAAGTTTCATGTTTGTGTGCAGGCTTGTCTTGTCGTGCCCTCAATGGTTTATTTTCTTGTTGCTCTGGCTTCTGCCAAGTCATTGAGTACCTTCTTTGGGACTTTCTAGGCTATCGTTTTTTGTATTTATATATACACGAGCATCTTTGTGTTTTACTTATATTGCCTATTAATGCTGCCTTGTTGGTTAGAGAATAGTTCATGGCGGGGATTTGTTTATTTACACTGTCCCGTTTTATTGGGTTGACAGTAGGGTAAGTGTGAGTTTTGGTGCACCCTATAACTTTGTTTAAACCCCCAGCGACCTTTTTTGCCACTGACCGCTCCAAGGCGGTAGCCCTATTGTCAACCCTTTTGTGTTTGTGATGTCTTATTTGGCCTTTTATTCATCTTTAAATTTGTTCTTTATTTCTGTGTGTGTGTTTGTGGTTGACTGCCGTCCTTGAATGCTGCTTTTCATGTTCGATTTTTATATCTATATTTATGAAACTCTTTACAGCTCTAAACCTTTAATACCTTTATCACAGGAAAACGAACGTTTATTTTTTGATACAAACAATGCTTTTTTAAACAAGTTAAATGAAGAAGAACGCGACTCGTTAGAGGGACTTCTTAACGTAAATTAGTGTTTAAATGCTTCAAAAAAATGAAAAATTATAAATCTCCATGTTTATGCTTTACAGCTGAATTTTATAAATTCATTTGGAAAGATATTGGTATTTTTGTGGTTAGATCTTTGAATCAAAAATACGATTTCGTGTCGTTATCAGTCACTCAAAGGCAAAGTGTGATCACTTGTCTTCCTAAGGAAGGTAAATCTAAACTACATTTTAAATAAGTGGAGACCTATTTTGCTTATAAATGTGGATGGGAAAAATGGAAATTTATAGAAAATGTTTACGTTTCCTTAATCTTGGAGATTCAATTTTAAACTGTTTTCACACTTTTTATAATAATGTATCTAGTTGCGTACCGAATAACAAACATTGTTCAGATTGTTTTTCAATCCAAAGAGGTGTTCGACAAGGCGATCCTCTTTCTCCGTATATTTTTATAATATTTGTTGAATTTTTAAGTGCTGCTTTGAAATATCACCCCGATCTAAATGGTATACGTGTAAGAGACTCTGAATAATTATTAAACCAATATGCCGATCACTCCTCACTTTTTCTAGAAGATGATGAAAAATCATTAAATATTGCCCTTCAAACAGTGGACAAATTTTACCTCTGCTCCGGTTTAAAAGTAAATTTCGACAAAACCAAAATGTTGTCGCGAAAAACGTCATGCTGATAAACCAGTGATCTGGAATTATAAAGAAGATTTTAAAGTTCTAGGAATAAATTATAACTTAAATAAATAAACTATTTCATAAATAATTATCATGATAAACTTAATAAAATGAAAATTATGTTAACGACTGGTCTTTTAGAAATCAGATGCTTATTGGCAAAACAGCAATAAGACTGCTTAACTGTCCTTCCTGACCCCCAGATCACATTTCCCCAGAATTTCAAAATATTTTACTTAATTTCTTATGGTCGGCGAAAATGGATAAGATTAAAGGAACGGTTATAATAAATAAAACGGTGGTCTTAAGTTTGCACATATAAAATCGCTAAGCCAGTCACTGAAACTTGTATGGATTAAAAAGCTTTTAGATCCTGAAATATTCTCACCGTGGAAAATACTTGTGCTAAATGATCTAGACGAGTTTGGTGGGTATAAAGTGTGGTATCTTCATAAAGATGGAATTAATAAAATAGCAATCTATCAAAATAGCTTTTTGAAAAATGTAATGCCTTCGTGGGCTTGTTTAGATTGTGGTGATTTTACAAACGCAATTGAAATGTTATCAGAACCTTTATTTTATAACTGAAATATTGCTTTAACCTGTGATTTAAATATTGTTAAAGCTCTTTGTCAAAAGGGGGTGTTCTTTATAAATGACATTGTTAGTGAACAGTGTAACTTATTTTATACGAACAACATTTTAAAATAACTGATGATACCTATCTGCAGAGATTGCGGTTCAAAATATTTCATCGTATTTTGCTTACCAATGCCAAACTTTATCAGTGCAAAATGTCCTTTTTACTTTTTGTAACAACTCGAAATAAACTGTTTTACATTTATTTTTATGAATGTATGTATCCAAAACATGTATTTTTATGTATTTTTTAACAAATCAAGACTCAATGTGGAATTGATGGGAAAATAAAACCCCAGGAAATCCTCCTATATGTTGAACAAAATGAAAACGTCATACATTCGATAATTAATATTTTTCTTCTCATTTTTAAAAGTTACGTCTACCCCAGTAAATTGAAACAATGTCTCCCAAATTATAGCGTTTTTATTGAGCATTTGAAGAGATATAAATAAACACCTTCAATTATTCTCATTGTTTATGTACCCTGAAAGAAAATCTAATGCTATCAAAGCGAGATGGAACACTGTGAATATTATCTTTAACAATTAAACCATAACATTCACAACGTTTATTCCACCTTTTAATACTGATGTTTTAAAGGTCTATATTAATGTTACTTTAGTTTGTACAGATTTCATTACATGTCAGGTTCTTCTCAATCTAGTTTCATCGAATGTATTCTTATATGCATTTTTTGCCTAAAATGTGTTTGTATTTATATCATGTATGCATGTAAACAAGTGTCTGAATAAAATTATTAAAAACAAAAAGGAGATTGCATTGTTTGATTAGTATGGACGAGCTCTGACTACTCTTTGGCGATATTTAATTGAGTATAGTTATAACGAGGTTGCATAACTAAGAACTTGTATGCTTATCTAAAAAAATATAAAAATATCGTACAGGGAAAGTAGCATTCAAGGAGGACAGTCAACCACAAAACAATGCCAAACTTTATCAGTGCAAAATGTCATATAACAAACACGCAAACAGACAAACAAGAAGGCAAAGGTAATAATAAATGCAAACGACATCACAAACACGAAAGGGTTGACAATAGGGCTACCGCCCTGGAACGATCAGTGTCAAAGTAGGTAACTGGGGGTTTAAACCGGTTCTAGGGTGCACCAAACCTCACATGTACCCTACTGTCATCCCATTAAAACAGGACAGTGTGAATAAAGAAATCCCCTCCATGATCTAATCTCTAACCAACAAGACAGCATCAATAGGCAATATAAGTAAAACACAAATATGCTCGTGTAAATTTAATACAAAAAAAACAATAGCTTAGAAAGCCACAATGAAGGTACTCAGTGCCTTGGCAGAAGCCAGAGCAACAAGAGAATAAGCCATTAAGGACTCAACAAGAAAGATCATAGACAAACATCAAACGTACCGTCTCAACAGGCTTTAGGTAGGCGTCATCATAGGGTCCACAGCCTGTCCGGTCATCGTACAATTAAAGAGGAAAGCATAGTGGCGAACTGTAAACAAGCATGCAGTACGTTGCAAATTGATAAGGTCATAACCTCTTTTGATAAACTTTTTAACAAGTTTAACAAAGATAGTATGAAAGTGATCATGACCAAGAATCTTACGAAGTTTATAAATCACATCACCATAGAAGTCAGGTTGTGATAGTCCTTGTCGCAAAAGAGTCCTTAAATTACTTTTATATTTGAAAAGAAGATCAGGGTTACAATAATAACATTTTGCAAAGGTTTTACGAAGTTTATGGTAACGGTAACCTTGATTGAGTAGCTTTTTAGTTATACAAAAGATTACGAATATTAAAGTCCTCAACTCGAGTACAATCTCTTGAAAAACGAATGGGTTGACACATACACCCCATAAGAAGTTGCTCGGGGAACATTCCCATTCAAGTGGGGATAATTAACAATGTCAAAATTAAAATCGCCTCTCTTGTCATAGATTTTGCTAATTATTTCACCATTTTTAATCGAGAGATCTAAATCAGGAAAAGAAGCGTTATTATCAGATATATTAGCTTTGTTAAGCTGAAGTATTTTAGGATAAATATTATTAACCATAGTTGGAAAGAAAGGGTTGTCAATGTTCAATATGTCATCCAGATACCGAGAGGTGTCATCCTTCTATAACATCTGTCTGGGCATCTGGTGAAAGACTCAACATGAAATCTCCTCATAGCAAAATAACAACAAATCTGCGACAAGTGGTGCACAGTTTGTACCCATAGGGATACCAACAATTTGTCTATTAACGATGGTTCCATACCTGACGAAAATATTATCAAATAGGAAGAGTGCTTCACAAATTTCATAGCAAGTCCACATAGTATAATTGTCTAAACTGCTATTACAATCGAAATTTCTCGCGCTCTACGGTCAGATGTAGGAGAACTTCATCGTTCGTTGGAAGATACTCGTCTCTAGACGATACTACACTCACCCTGGTCGATACTAGACACAACGCTGGTAGATATTGTACTCATCTCTGGATGATACTAGACTCGTCGCTGGACGATACTACACTCGTCCCTGATACTAGACTCAACGCTTGAAGATAGTGTACTCATCGCTGGATGATAATAGAATCCACGCTGGACGATACTAGACTCGACGCTTGGAGATACTATATCGCTCGAGGATACTATTCTCGTCGCTGGACGATAGTATTGTCGTCAATGGACGATTCGACAGACTATACGTTGCCATCTGACCTTGTAGGGTTGAGGCGGAAATGGGGATAGTTTGGAAGGTTGTATGGTGGCACGTTAGTGTGAAAACAGGCAAATGAACAGAGAACATTTAGTTGACAATACTTAATCGTACATGGTGAACAATTAGTGAACAGTGTTTTAACGAGAATGTCTAAATTTACCTTAATTTTAATGTCCAACATACGCTTACATATACATTTTTATTGTTGAATATTTTACATTGTTATATATATTTGTACATTTATTTTATTGTATATAATTACATGTTTGAATTGTCCTGATTCTTTGGCAGCCAACCACTCTGCGCCTATTCAGTGACATGAATGTAATTGTATATGAGGCAGATGTACACACTTACGTCATGCAACTTAGTTTCTAGTCTTTTGTTATTTTATATTATATATACATGATCATTTATGTGTTTTACTTATATTGCCTATTAATGGGCGAGGATATTTTTATTTACACTGTCCCGTTTATTGAGATGACAATAGGGTAAGAGTGAGGTTTGGTGCACCCTAGAACCTAGTTTAAACACCCCAGTGGCCTTTGGCAACTGACCGTTCCAAGGCTGTAGCCCTATTGTCAACCCATTTGTGTTTGTGATGTCTTATCTTGCCTTTTATTCATCTTTATAGTCGTTCTTTATTTCTGTGTGTGTTTGTGGATGACTGTTGTCCTTGAATGCTACATTTCCTGTTCGATTTTTATAACTACTTATAACTACTTTTAGTATTTTTTAATAATTGTATAACTGTATAATGGCATATGTACACCAGCCAACATATTGCTTTTCTATAAGTGTATACTAGGTGATTGAAATGATCATTTTATTATTTATTGAACACTTACATTTTGCGTATTAATCAGCACAGAAAAATGTACAAAAATACACTTTTTCGATTCAAGGATTGTGTTAATCATGAAAACTCGGCTTATTCCGTCATTTGTCGGGCTCATGCCTCATGTATATCTCGAGGCATCGGTATGTTCAACATTTTGACATTTTGTTAGCCGGAAGGCAAATGCACAGAAAATATTGCACTGCTCTTAGCTGTTGCTGTATAAATAATATAACCGTTAGCCACAGTTGTTGATGTATAATTTGCGTTGCATGTTTGTTATTTACAATACAGATTAAGGTTTTATCATTGTTTTCATGGTAATAAACTATATATGGAGCAATATGTCGTAACCAATATCGAAACCATCGAGTTTAATTCGAGTTCTGCTTCGAATAAGTGAACGAGATGTTGCGAATGGGATTGTACGAGACCTTTCACATAATTAAAATCACGTTTTATTTGTTATTGCATTTGCATTTTTATTAAATAATTTGATGTGCACAGCAAAATGAAAATCACGTGTTTTAACGATAAAATAAAGTATTACTAAGTTTTAATTTCTGAATAATGCATTTCCGGCTTGTGCAATATAGATCGTATTGGTGGCTTGGACTTATGATTAGAATAGGGTACGGAAATAATGACGTAATTGATCATACATTTTTGCATTCAAGTATTCCGCAGCACTATAAAATAGTGTATCGAGGTCACTGCAACAAGTAGTAGACACAGTCATGATATGACAGGCAGAGCGTTTAAGCCAGAGATAGCGGAAGTCGAAACATCAACAACAGGCAGGGCGATTAAGCCAGAGATAATGGAAGTCGAAACATTAACAGCAGGTAGTGCCTTTAATCCAGAGATAGCGGAAGTCGAAACATCAACAACAGGCAGGGCGATTAAGCCAGAGTTAATGGAATTCGAAACAGCAACAACAGGTAGTGCCTTTAAGCCAGAGATAGCGGAAGTCGAAACACCATCAACAGGCAGGGCTATTAAGCCAGAGATAATGGACGTCGAAATATCAACAACAGGCAGAGCGTTAAAGCCAGAGATAGCGGAAGTCGAAAGAGGTACTATAAGCAGTCCGTTTAAGACAGAGGTAACGAAAATCGCACGAACGAGCACTGAACAGAGTGACACAGCTGGTGGGCAGTTGCAAGATAATCAGATTAAACACAATCGAAATGTCCATCGTAAACGCGCTCATCGACAACTGAATGCGGCTCGATTTCTTGTTATCCTTGTATCAGTGTTTCTAATATGCTGGGCACCTTATTTTATTATTACTTTGATTATAACCTTGTGTACTAGATGCGTCCCCAGAATAGTGTTTGAATTATTTTACTGGTGGACATGGGTAAAATCCGCTGCCAGTCCATTTCTATATGCCTTCAATAACAAACAATATAGATGGAACTTTCAAAGATATGTATTTCTCTTTTATTATTGCAGGATACCGCATACACGAGATAATATCTAAAACTTGGCAAACCTGATAACATTATCCCATCAAATATGATAATGGCTCTCATTAAATAACGTATTTTTGCTAAACGAATCAACAGCTGAGTAGGCTTGTTAAATGAAACAGTTGGGTTAAATATACAAGGTATGAAATGGGTTTAACCAAAAGCTCTTACAACGTTAGTTACAGCCCTACCACACAGTTACTATAGTTTAAGGAGGTGTTATAGCTTAGGGAGTTACGCAATCAAATCATTAGAGATAATATTATTTGCACAATATGCCACATCACATGAATAATTTCAAATTTCTGTCACGAAAACTCATTAGAAACGATGCTCATTTGCATTATGCAATATGAATAACTACGCTTATGAATGCAACAGGACCAATGGACCATTTTACAGTTCACATATGTATTTCTCTTTTATAACTGCAAATCGAAGATAAGTTGATATACGCCAAAGTCAGAGATTTTTTTCTTCAGTTTTGTACTATTTGAAGTGTCATATTAAATGACATTTCTTGGCAATACACTTGACATATGTGTTTAATTATAAACCTATGTCAATAACATCAAATGCATGTTAGTAACAATAAGGACTTAGTATATTTATACTATTCAAGTTTGCACGTCAGAACGTGTTTTCTAAGTAAAATTTAAATAATTGGCTGCATGTTACTTAATTATAGTATGCAAGCTCAAAAAGGCCAACAATTCCACAAAATCTAGATTGAAAAATTCTGTATGCTACAGAGTCAAGTCTTTATACTTAATGATCATATTTTACAGGTTAAACTCTTCTAAAATTGTTCACACTATTATGTTTAATGGGGTAGTGGAAAGATTTAGTGATATCAAACCTACCGAACATTTTTATTTATGAATATTTAATTTTGAAAACATGCTACGACCCTTTCGCAACATACATTTTCATACCAAAGGATTATAATTCAATTAAAAACGCTACAAAAAAGCGTCATTTTAAGACCCCTAAAAGTTGGAATTCGAAAAAACGACTATTAGTGATGGACTTTGACTAAAAATTCTGGAAAGCGACTTTAATAACATATAGTACGTTTTCCCAGTGAAGAAGGCAGATATATATCTTCTTACTTCACTGTTTTTCATGAATATTTCATATGCTATCCGCCTAGTACGAATCTGAGTGGGACCGAATTAGCCAATTTATCTCTATTTAGGCGTCCTTAGATGTCACTGAACCGTGTTTTTTCTTTCTTCTTCTTATATAGAAATAATTTATGTCAAGAGACAAAAACTGCTCATTTTTCTCCATGCTAATTTCTTTTAACACATATCAATCAATCAATATAGCTAGCGTTCTTCATTAGAAAAACTCAACAACTCAAATTGGTGACAAGTTTTCCAGTTGGAATCCTCATCAATAAATACTGTAAAGGTGATCTCTTGGAAGCAACAAACACAAACAAGAGAAAAACGTAGCAGACTCAGTTTTATTGAGTCTGTTCATGAGAGGTATTTATAAGATGCAACACCTCTCACGCGTCCTAGCACCGGCTTAAGCGATATTCTACTTTAAAGCAACACAGAATGGGCTTTCATGATACCTCGTTCTACC
Source organism: Cyrtodaria siliqua (assembly GCA_037043455.1). Taxonomy (NCBI): domain Eukaryota; kingdom Metazoa; phylum Mollusca; class Bivalvia; order Adapedonta; family Hiatellidae; genus Cyrtodaria; species Cyrtodaria siliqua. Next base: position 53,650 of record JAWPHD010010728.1, on the reverse strand, counting down.
TCATACGGTGTGTATATCTCACAGCTCATTCGATTTGCTAGAGCGTGTAATTATGTTATAGACTTCAATGATCGAAATCAAGTTATTACAAGTAAACTTCTTCAGCCGAGTTTTCGTTATCACTAATACGTAGATCTTTCTCTAAATTCTACCGCCGCAACGAGGGCCTGCTGGAAAAGTACAACACCAACCTTAAGACACTTCTGCGACTAGGCATATCACAACCCTCATTTTATGGAGATGTGGTCTATAAACTTCGAAAGTTAAAGGGGTCTGACGGGTTTCCTGACCGCTTTACAAATGTAATCAGGAAGTTCGTCAGAAAAGGATATACCCTTTGGTTTTACAGCGCACTGCATGTTTAGTGATTGACCCCTCTACAGTCAGTAATTACGCTTCACTTTTCACTTGTGCGATGACTGGACTACCTCTTGGGACTCTATGATTGTACCTACTAAAACCACAACTAAGGGAGGTGGGTGCATGAGCTTTCGTCTCTCGGGTTTTCTGGTCGTACCCTAGATTGGTTTTCTCTTTAGCTGCAACTACTATGGTTGTTCAGTACGATTCTGGATACATCCTGAGATGTTTGATTATTTTGTATATGTTTCTTTAGTTAGTTTCTCAGGATGTGGACTTTATTGTTAGAGTATTCCTTTTGATGGGATTTAGTTTTGTTTACACTGTCTTGTCTATTTGGGCGCTGAAGACAGGATAATAGCGAGGATTGTGCGCATATAAAATCGATTCAAGCTAACCAGTGGGCCTTATTGCCTACTGACCGTTCCAAGTCGGTAACCCTGTCTTCACCACCCTTTCTGTTGTTTTTTGTCTCTTTCATTGTATTTTCAAGTCCTTGTTTGCAGTACAGTGCGGACCTGCGATGCCTTTGCGCTCGGACGCTGTGGTTTCTATAGGACCCTATATCTCATTTTTGATGATCCCAAAGGACCAGCAAATAATAACACTACTGATTTGTAGTCGGGGCGACTTTTTACGACCACCACACAGCACTAAACAAACGCAGGTGTGAATGTCAATAAATACTGAAAAGATGATCTCTTGGAAGCAACAAACACAAACAAGAGAACAAAGTAGAAGACTCGGCACACCAATATTTATGTTGTCAAAAGCAAGACAACGAGTTCATTCTTAGGTGTAGGGTAGAGACAGTATTACTGCAAAAGAAAGGTAAGTAGCGAATGCAAGGAGGAAAGCATTTCTAAGAAAACTCATTTACTCTGTTATAAAGAAGGTTGGGTGTTAACTAAATTGTAACTAAATTCAACATGTACTGTTTTGATAAGGAATGTCTCGGAGATTGACCATCAGCCGTTGACATACATGGACAAGATCCATATGCCAAACAGTCGACTTATAAGGTGGACAGTGATACTAAAACTATATCAGATGAAAATCCGAGGAAAATATAATATTGGAGAATCTACTGGTATCGCCGCATGTAGGAGGCAAACATTTTTAATAGGCATTTGTGTGCAAATAGGAGGCAAACATTTTTAATAGGCATTTCTGTGTAGTTAAAAAGTGTTGCACTGTCTTAAAATAGGAAGGTTTGTCACTAAATGCAGTGCATTACAGTCATAATCTAATGGCTCGGCCCGAACCAAAGATCTAGTTGTGGCTGGTTTCCATCTCGTGTATAACTGGCTGGATCTTTTGATATGTATAATACTTGCACTGCTGAACAATGGATGACATATACTGGCTTCATTTGCACGTGAACTGAATGTTTTGAGAAGGCGGGTTATCGAAAAAGTTTAAATTGATTTTATTCAACTAGGTTATATTGATTTGTATATGTTTTTCAATATAGTATTAATGTTCAATTTGTAAAGACATTTTTTGCACCTTTTTTTGCAAATTTTAGAATAAATTCCAATAAATTCCAAGTGAAGGTTGATTTATATTAGATTGTTAAATTTATTTGTATTTTGCTGCAAGTTAATTCCTTGACGATTCATTAAGTTACTCTTTTGTCGAATTGGTTTTGTGAATGCCAAGACACTTAAACTGAGTGCAGTAAATATTAAATTTTCAAGATTACATTGATAAATTGTTATCATACACAGGTCTACACAAAACGACACTTTGTTTTTTATTTTATAAGTAAATAATATGCTTTATTTTATATTAGTAAATGTTGAGGCGAAAACTGTTATTACTGTATTATTGTGGACAGCTTTATAGTTCTAGAGATTTTAGTGCATGCTTAATATCAAGGGGTATTAATACTGTATTATTGTGGACAGCTTTATAGTTCTAGAGATTTTAGTGCATGCTTAATAGCAAGGGGTATTAATACTGTATTATTGTGGACAGCTTTATAGTTCTAGAGATGTTAGTACATACTTAATAGCAAGGGGTATTAATACTGTATTTAATCTGAATGAGATTTATTAATTAGTATGCACTAGATTTGACTACGCTTTATATTGGCGATATTTAATTGGATATAGTTATAAGGTTAATGTTTAATTAAGAACAAATATACTTGTCTAAGACACATGTGTTATTACAACCGAAATTCCACGCGCTCTACGATAAGCTGTAGCAGACACGTCGTCGTTGGACGATATTAGACTCGTCTCTGGTCGATACTAGACTCGAAACTTGTAGATAGTATACCCATCGTTTGTCGATACTATACTCAACGTTGGACGATAGTAGAATCATCTCTGGATAATTCGCCAGACAATACATGATCGTCTGAACTCGCAGGATTGAGGCGGAAACGGGAATAGTTAGAAGGTTGTATTGTGTCACGTAAGTGTGAACAACAGGCTACCGAACTGTGAAAAGAGAAAATTGTAGTGGGCAATATTTAATAGTATATGGTGAACACTTAGTGAACAGCGTTTTAATGAGAACATCTAAATTTACCTTCATTTAAATATCCAACATTCGCTTGCATATACTTATTGTTTTGAATATTTAACGTTAATATATATATATATATATTTGTACATATCTTTTTCAAATTAGTAAATATAATTGCATGTTAGAATTGTCCTGATTCTATGGCAGCCAGCCGCTCTGTGTCTATTTTACGACATAAATCTAAGTGTGTATGAGGCAGGTGTACACCCCAAAATGCAACTTAGTATTTTTAATAATTGTATAATGGCAGATTTAACCATCTAAAATATTCTATAAGTGTATACAAGGTGATCGAAATGATCATTTTATTAATATTGAACTCTAACATTTTGCTTATTAATTAACACAGAAAAATAAACAATAATACACTTTTTCGAAGCAAGGATTGTGCAAATCGTGAAAACTCGGTTAATCCCGTCTTTCCTCGGTCTCATGCCTCGTGTGTAAATCAAGGCATCGCTATGTTCAATACCCTGATATTTTGTAAGCCGGAAGGCAACGGCACTGAAAATTGTGCTCAGCTGCTTAGCTGGTGCTATCTAAACAATATGGCCGTTAGCCACACGTGTTGGTGTATAATTTGCGTTGCATGTTTGTAGTTTATAATACAGATGATATATCTCACGTAAATAAACTACAGATGGAGCAATCGGCTAAATAACATTTCCAAACTTTGATGATAATTTTGATTTTGAATACAAATTCGTTTTGGTGGGATTCTTAGGCGCGTCATGCTAGGATGACGTAGCCAATATCAATTTTCGAAACCTTCCAGTTACATTAGAGTTACATTCGAGTTATGCTTCAAAGAAGTGAACAAGAGATTGCAAATGGGATTGTGCGAGACCTTTTACACAATTAAAATCAGGTTTGTTTTTTTAAATCCTTTGATGTACACAGCAAAATAACACTCACACGTTTTTAATGATAATTAATGAATTACTAATTTAATTTCTGAATAATGCATTTCCCACGTGTGCACGATAAATCGTATTGGTAGCTATAGGGTACGGAAATAATCACTCACGTTTGCATTATATTAGTCCCTATAGCTGTTTGTGCAGCACTATAAGATCGAACTTCGAGCTCAGTGTAACAAGTAGACACCTTCGTGAGAGGACTGAAATATTGTTAAATGCGACGTTAGAACCCAGATATAAATACTGTACTTTATTATATCTGTTTGTGCAGCACTATAAGATGGAACATTGAGCTCAGTGTAAGAAGTAGACACCTTCGTCAGAGGACTGAAATATTGTTAAATGCGACGTTAGAACTCAGATATAAATACTGTACAGTATTATAGCTGTTTGTGCATCAAGCTTACTGTAACAAGTAGACACCGTCGTGCGAAGACTGAAATATTGTTAAATGCGACGTTAGAACCCAGATATAAATACTGTACTGTATTATAGCTGTTTGTGCAGCACTATAAGATGGAACATCGAGCTCAGTGTAAGAAGTAGACACCTTCGTCAGAGGACTGAAATATTGTTAAATGCGACGTTAGAACACAGATATAAATACTGTACTGTATTATAGCTGTTTGTGCATCAAGCTTACTGTAACAAGTAGACACCTTCGTCAGAGGACTGAAATATTGTTAAATGCGAAGTTAGAACCCAGATATAAATACTGTACTGTATTATAGCTGTTTGTGCATCAAGCTTACTGTAACAAGTTGACACCTTCGTCAGAGGACTGAAATATTGTTAAATGCGACGTTAGAACCCAGATATAAATACTGTACTGTATTATAGCTGTTTGTGCAGCACTATAAGATGGAACATCGAGCTCAGTGTAAGAAGTAGACACCTTCGTCAGAGGACTGAAATATTGTTAAATGCGACGTTAGAACACAGATATAAATACTGTACTGTAGTATAGCTGTTTGTGCATCAAGCTTACTGTAACAAGTAGACACCTTCGTCAGAGGACTGAAATATTGTTAAATGCGAAGTTAGAACCCAGATATAAATACTGTACTGTATTATAGCTGTTTGTGCATCAAGCTTACTGTAACAAGTAGACACCTTCGTCAGAGGACTGAAATATTGTTAAATGCGACGTTAGAACCCAGATATAAATACTGTACTGTATTATAGCTGTTTGTGCATCAAGCTTACTGTAACAAGTAGACACCTTCGTCAGAGGACTGAAATATTGTTAAATGCGACGTTAGAACCCAGATATAAATACTGTACTTTATTATATCTGTTTGTGCAGCACTATAAGATGGAACATCGAGCTCAGTGTAAGAAGTAGACACCTTCGTCAGAGGACTGAAATATTGTTAAATGCGACGTTAGAACACAGATATAAATACAGTACTGTATTATAGCTGTTTGTGCAGCACTATAAGATGGAACATCGAGCTCAGTGTAAGAAGAAGACACCTTCGTCAGAGGACTGAAATATTGTTTAAATGCGACGTTAGAACACAGATATAAATACTGTACTGTATTATAGCTGTTTGTGCAGCACTATAAGATGGAACATCGAGCTCAGTGTAAGAAGAAGACACCTTCGTCAGAGGACTGAAATATTGTTAAATGCGACGTTAGAACACAGATATAAATACAGTACTGTATTATAGCTGTTTGTGCAGCACTATAAGATGGAACATCGAGCTCAGTGTAAGAAGAAGACACCTTCGTCAGAGGACTGAAATATTGTTTAAATGCGACGTTAGAACACAGATATAAATACTGTACTGTATTATAGCTGTTTGTGCAGCACTATAAGATGGAACATCGAGCTCAGTGTAAGAAGAAGACACCTTCGTCAGAGGACTGAAATATTGTTTAAATGCGACGTTAGAACACAGATATAAATACTGTACTGTATTATAGCTGTTTGTGCAGCACTATAAGATGGAACATCGACCTCAGTGTAAGAAGAAGACACCTTCGTCAGAGGACTGAAATATTGTTTAAATGCGACGTTAGAACACAGATATAAATACTGTACTGTATTATAGCTGTTTGTGCATCAAACTTACTGTAACAAGTAGACACCTTCGTCAGAGGACTGAAATATTGTTAAATGCGACGTTAGAACCCAGATATAAATACTGTACTGTATTATAGCTGTTTGTGCATCAAGCTTACTGTAACAAGTAGACACCTTCGTCAGAAGACTGAAATATTGTTAAATGCGACGTTAGAACCCAGATATAAATACTGTACTGTATTATAGCTGTTTGTGCATCAAGCTTACTGTAACAAGTAGACACCTTCGTCAGAAGACTGAAATATTGTTAAATGCGACGTTAGAACACAGATATAAATACTGTACTGTATTATAGCTGTTTGTGCATCAAGCTCACTGTAACAAATTGACACCGTCTTGGGTATTAACATTTACACTAGCGTTCGTTTAGTGCAGTGTGGCGACTGTAAAAGTCTCCCCGTGCTACGAATCAGTAGTGTTATTTTTACTGGTCCTTTAGGACCAACGAGCCCAATATAGGTGACTTTGAAGTAGAATACCACTTAAGCCGGTGCTAGGGGCGTGAGAGGTGTTGCTTCTTTCATTACTTCTCATGAACAGACTCAAGAAAACCGAGCCGGCTGCTTTATTCTCTTTATTGTGTTTGTTGCTCATAAAAGTTCACCTTTATCAGTATTTATTAACATTCGGACTAGCGTTGGTTTAGTGCAGTGTGGCGGCGGTAAAAAATGTCCCCGTGCTACGAATTAGTAGTGTTATTTTTACTGGTCCTTTGGGACTAACGAGCCCAATATAGGTGACTTTGAAGTAGAGTACCGCTTAAGCCGGTGCTAGGGGCGTGAGAGGTGTTGCTTCTTTCATTACTTCTCATGAACAGACTCAATAAAACCGAGTCTGCTGCTTTATTCTCTTAATTGTGCTCACAAAGGATCACCTTTATCAGTATTTATTAACATTCACACTAGTGTTCGTTTAGTGCAGTGTGGCGGCGGTAAAAAATGTCCCCGTGCTACGAATTAGTAGTGTTATTTTTACTGGTCCTTTGGGACTAACGAGCCCAATATAGGTGACTTTGAAGTAGAGTACCGCTTAAGCCGGTGCTAGGGGCGTGAGAGGTGTTGCTTCTTTCATTACTTCTCATGAACAGACTCAATAAAACCGAGTCTGCTGCTTTATTCTCTTAATTGTGCTCACAAAGGATCACCTTTATCAGTATTTATTAACATTCACACTAGTGTTCGTTTAGTGCAGTGTGGCGGCTGTAAAATATCTCCCCGTGCTACGAATCAGTAGTCTTATTTTTACTGGTCCTTTGGGACCAACGAGCCCAATATAGATGGCTTCGAAGTAGAATACCGCTTAAGCCGGTGCTAGTGGGCGTGAGAGGTGTTGATTATTTCATTACTTCTCATGAACAGACTCAATAAAACAGAGTCTGCTGCTTTATTCTCTTAATTGTGTTTGTTGCTCACAAAGGATCACCTTTATCAGTATTTCTTAACATTTACACTAGCGTTCGTTTAGTGCAGTGTGGCGGCTGTAAAAAGTCTCTTCGTGCTACGAATCAGTAGTGTTAGTTTTATTGGTCTTTTGGGACCAACGAGCCCAATATAGGTGACTTTGCAGTAGAATACCGCTTAAGCCGGTGCTAGGGGGCGTGAGAGGTGTTGCTTCTTTCGTTACGTCTCATGAACAGACTCAATAAAACCGAGTCTGCTGCTTTATTCTCTTAATTGTGTTTGTTGCTCACAAAGGATCACCTTTATCAGTATTTATTGGTATGACTGAAGGATTGTTAATGCATCACTATAATGTTGTGCATCAAGCTCACTGTAACAAATAGACACCGTCTTAATATGACTGAAGGATTGTTAATGCAGCACTATAATGTTGTGCATCAAGCTCACTGTAACAAATAGACACCGTCTTGATATGACTGAAGGATTGTTAATGCAGCACTATAATGTTGTGCATCAAGCTCACAGTTACAACTATACTCAGTATTGATATGACTGAAGGATTGTTAATGCAGCACTATAATGTTGTGCATCAAGCTCACTGTAACAAATAGACACCGTCTTGATATGACTGAAGGATTGTTAATGCAGCACTATAAAGTTGTGCATCAAGCTCACTGTAACAACTATACTCAGTCTTGATATGACTGAAGGATTGTTAATGCCGCACTATAAAGTTGTGCATCAAGCTCACTGTAACAAATAGACACCGTCTTGATATGACTGAAGGATTGTTAATGCAGCACTATAAAGTTGTGCATCAAGCTCACTGTAACAAATATACACCGTCTTGATATGACTGAAGGATTGTTAATGCAACACTATAAAGTTGTGCATCAAGCTCACTGTAACAAATAGACACCGTCTTGATATGACTGAAGGATTGTTAATGCAGCACTATAATGTTGTGCATCAAGCTCACTGTAACAAATAGACACCGTCTTGATATGACTGAAGGATTGTTAATGCAGCACTATAAAGTTGTGCATCAAGCTCACTGTAACAAATAGACACCGTCTTGATATGACTGAAGGATTGTTAATGCAGCACTATAATGTTGTGCATCAAGCTCACTGTAACAAATAGACACCGTCTTGATATGACGGAAGTATTGTTAATGCCGCACTATAAAGTTGTGCATCAAGCTCACTGTAACAAATAGACACCGTCTTGATATGACTAAGGGATTGTTAATGCAGCACTATAAAGTTGTGCATCAAGCTCACTGTAACAAATAGACACCGTCTTGATATGACTGAAGGATTGTTAATGCAGCGCTATACAGTTGTGCATCAAGCTCACTGTAACAAATATACACCGTCTTGATATGACTGAAGGATTGTTAACGCAGCGCTATACAGTTGTGCATCAAGCTCACTGTAACAAATATACTCAGTCTTGATATGACTGAAGGATTGTTAATGCAGCACTATAATGTTGTGCATCAAGCTCACTGTAACACATATACTCAGTCTTGATATGACTGAAGGATTGTTAATGCAGCACTATAATGTTGTGCATCAAGCTCACTGTAACAAATAGACACCGTCTTGATATGACTGAAGGATTGTTAATGCAGCGCTAAACAGTTGTGCATCAAGCTCACTGTAACAAATATACTCAGTCTTGATATGACTGAAGGATTGTTAATGCAGCACTATAATGTTGTGCATCAAGCTCACTGTAACAAATAGACACCGTCTTGATATGACTGAAGGATTGTTAATGCAGCACTATAATGTTGTGCATCAAGCTCACAGTTACAACTATACTCAGTATTGATATGACTGAAGGATTGTTAATGCAGCACTATAAAGTTGTGCATCAAGCTCACTGTAACAAGTAGACACCGTCTTGATATGACTGAAGGATTGTTAATGCAGCACTATAATGTTGTGCATCAAGCTCACTGTAACAAATAGACACCGTCTTGATATGACGGAAGGATTGTTAATGCAGCACTATAAAGTTGTGCATCAAGCTCACTGTAACAAATAGACAACGTCTTGATATGACTGAAGGATTGTTAATGCAGCACTATAATGTTGTGCATCAAGCTCACTGTAACAAATATACTCAGTCTTGATATGACGGAAGGATTGTTAATGCAGCACTATAAAGTTGTGCATCAAGCTCACTGTAACAAATATACTCAGTCTTGATATGACTGAAGGATTGTTAATGCAGCACTATAATGTTGTGCATCAAGCTCACTGTAACAAATATACTCAGTCTTGATATGACTGAAGGATTGTTAATGCAGCACTATAATGTTGTGCATCAAGCTCACTGTAACAAATAGACACCGCCTTGATATGACTGAAGGATTGTTAATGCAGCACTATAAAGTTGTGCATCAAGCTCACTGTAACAAATAGACACCGTCTTGATATGACTGAAGGATTGTTAATGCAGCACTATAATGTTGTGCATCAAGCTCACTGTAACAAATATACTCAGTCTTGATATGACGGAAGGATTGTTAATGCAGCACTATAAAGTTGTGCATCAAGCTCACTGTAACAAATATACTCAGTCTTGATATGACTGAAGGATTGTTAATGCAGCACTATAATGTTGTGCATCAAGCTCACTGTAACAAATATACTCAGTCTTGATATGACTGAAGGATTGTTAATGCAGCTCTATAATGTTGTGCATCAAGCTCACTGTAACAAATAGACACCGTCTTGATATGACTGAAGGATTGTTAATGCAGCACTATAAAGTTGTGCATCAAGCTCACTGTAACAAATATACTCAGTCTTGATATGACGGAAGGATTGTTAATGCAGCACTATAAAGTTGTGCATCAAGTTCACTGTAACAAATAGACACCGTCTTGATATGACTGAAGGATTGTTAATGCAGCACTATAATGTTGTGCATCAAGCTCACTGTAACAAATATACTCAGTCTTGATATGACGGAAGGATTGTTAATGCAGCACTATAAAGTTGTGCATCAAGCTCACTGTAACAAATAGACACCGTCTTGATATGACTGAAGGATTGTTAATGCAGCACTATAATGTTGTGCATCAAGCTCACTGTAACAAATAGACACCGTCTTGATATGACTGAAGGATTGTTAATGCAGCACTATAAAGTTGTGCATCAAGCTCACTGTAACAAATATACTCAGTCTTGATATGACGGAAGGATTGTTAATGCAGCACTATAAAGTTGTGCATCAAGCTCACTGTAACAAATAGACACCGTCTTGATATGACTGAAGGATTGTTAATGCAGCACTATAATGTTGTGCATCAAGCTCACTGTAACAAATAGACACCGTCTTGATATGACTGAAAGATTGTTAATGCAGCACTATAATGTTGTGCATCAAGCTCACTGTAACAAATATACTCAGTCTTGATATGACGGAAGGATTGTTAATGCAGCACTATAATGTTGTGCATCAAGCTCACTGTAACAAATAGACACCGTCTTGATATGACTGAAGGATTGTTAATGCAGCACTATAAAGTTGTGCATCAAGCTCACTGTAACAAATATACTCAGTCTTGATATGACGGAAGGATTGTTAATGCAGCACTATAAAGTTGTGCATCAAGCTCACTGTAACAAATAGACACCGTCTTGATATGACTGAAGGATTGTTAATGCAGCATTATAATGTTGTGCATCAAGCTCACTGTAACAAATATACTCAGTCTTGATATGACGGAAGGATTGTTAATGCAGCACTATAAAGTTGTGCATCAAGCTCACTGTAACAAATAGACACCGTCTTGATATGACCGAAGGATTGTTAATGCAGCACTATAAAATTGTGCATCAAGCTCACTGTAACAAATAGACACCGTCTTGATATGACTGAAGGATTGTTAATGCAGCACTATAAAGTTGTGCATCAAGCTCACTGTAACAAATAGACACCGTCTTGATATGACTGAAGGATTGTTAATGCAGCACTGTAAAGTTGTGCATCAAGCTCACTGTAACAAATATACTCAGTCTTGATATGACGGAAGGATTGTTAATGCAGCACTATAAAGTTGTGCATCAAGCTCACTGTAACAAATATACTCAGTCTTGATATGACGGAAGGATTGTTAATGCAGCACTATAAAGTTGTGCATCAAGCTCACTGTAACAAATAGACACCGTCTTGATATGACTGAAGGATTGTTAATGCAGCACTATAATGTTGTGCATCAAGCTCAATGTTGTGCATCAAGCTCACTGTAACAAATATACTCAGTCTTGATATGACGGAAGGATTGTTAATGCAGCACTATAAAGTTGTGCATCAAGCTCACTGTAACAAATAGACACCGTCTTGATATGACTGAAGGATTGTTAATGCAGCACTATAAAATTGTGCATCAAGCTCACTGTAACAAATAGACACCGTCTTGATATGACTGAAGGATTGTTAATGCCGCACTATAAAGTTGTGCATCAAGCTCACTGTAACAAATAGACACCGTCTTGATATGACTGAAGTATTGTTAATGCAGCACTATAAAGTTGTGCATCAAGCTCACTGTAACAAATAGACACCGTCTTGATATGACTGAAGGATTGGTAATGCAGCACTATAAAGTTGTGCATCAAGCTCACTGTAACAAATAGACACCGTCTTGATTTGACTGAAGGATTGCTAATGCAGCACTATAAAGTTGTGCATCAAGCTCACTGTAACAAATAGACACCGTCTTGATATGACTGAAGGATTGGTAATGCAGCACTATAAAGTTGTGTATCAAGCTCACTGTAACAAATAGACACCGTCTTGATATGACTGAAGGATTGGTAATGCAGCACTATAATGTTGTGCATCAAGCTCACTGTAACAAATAGACACCGTCTTGATATGACGGAAGGATTGTTAATGCAGCACTATAAAGTTGTGCATCAAGCTCACTGTAACAAATAGACACCGTCTTGATATGACGGAAAGATTGTTAATGCAGCACTATAAAGTTGTGCATCAAGCTCACTGTAACAAATAGACACCGTCTTCATATGACTGAAGGATTGTTAATGCAGCACTATAAAGTTGTGCATCAAGCTCACTGTAACAAATAGACACCGTCTTGATATGACTGAAGGATTGTTAATGCAGCACTATAAAGTTGTGCCTCAAGCTCACTGTAACAAACATACACCGTCTTGATATGACTGAAGGATTGTTAATGCAGCACTATAACGTTGTGCATCAAGCTCACTGTAACACGTAGACACCGTCTTGATATGACTGAAGGATTGCTAATGCAGCACTATAATGTTGTGCCTCAAGCTCACTGTAACAAATAGACACCGTCTTGATATGACTGAAGGATTGTTAATGCAGCACTATAAAGTTGTGCATCAAGCTCACTGTAACAAATAGACACCGTCTTGATTTGACTGAAGGATTGTTAATGCCGCACTATAAAGTTGTGCATCAAGCTCACTGTAACAAATATACACCGTCTTAATATGACTGAAGGATTGTTAATGCCGCACTATACAGTTGTGCATCAAGCTCACTGTAACAAGTAGACACCGTCTTGATATTACTGAGGGATTGTTAATGCAGCACTATAATGTTGTGCATCAAGCTCACTGTAACAAATATACTCAGTCTTGATATGACTGAAGGATTGTTAATGCCGCACTATAAAGTTGTGCATCAAGCTCACTGTAACAAATAGACACCGTCTTGATATGACTGAAGGATTGTTAATGGAGCACTATAAAGTTGTGCATCAAGCTCACTGTAACAAATAGACACCGTCTTGATATGACTGAAGGATTGCTAATGCAGCACTATAAAGTTGTGCATCAAGCTCACTGTAACAAATAGACACCGTCTTGATATGACTGAAGGATTGTTAATGCAACACTATAATGTTGTGCATCAAGCTCACTGTAACAAATAGACACCGTCTTGATATGACTGAAGGATTGCTAATGCAGCACTATAATGTTGTGCATCAAGCTCACTGTAACAAATAGACACCGTCTTGATATGACTGAAGGATTGTTAATGCAACACTATAATGTTGTGCATCAAGCTCACTGTAACAAGTAGACACCGTCGTGATATGACTGAAGGATTGTTAATTCAGCACTATAAAGTTGTGCATCAAGCTCACTGTAACAAATAGACACCGTCTTGATATGACTGAAGGATTGTTAATGGAGCACTATAAAGTTGTGCATCAAGCTCACTGTAACAAATAGACACCGTCTTGATATGACTGAAGGATTGTTAATGCAACACTATAATGTTGTGCATCAAGCTCACTGTAACAAATATACACCGTCTTGATATGACTGAAGGATTGTTAATGGAGCACTATAAAGTTGTGCATCAAGCTCACTGTAACAAATAGACACCGTCTTGATATGACTGAAGGATTGCTAATGCAGCACTATAATGTTGTGCATCAAGCTAACTGTAACAAATAGACACCGTCTTGATATGACTGAAGGATTGTTAATGGAGCACTATAAAGTTGTGCATCAAGCTCACTGTAACAAATAGACACCGTCTTGATATGACTGAAGGATTGTTAATGGAGCACTATAAAGTTGTGCATCAAGCTCACTGTAACAAATAGACACCGTCTTGATATGACTGAAGGATTGCTAATGCAGCACTATAAAGTTGTGCATCAAGCTCACTGTAACAAATAGACACCGTCTTGATATGACTGAAGGATTGGTAATGCAGCACTATAAAGTTGTGTATCAAGCTCACTGTAACAAATAGACACCGTCTTGATATGACTGAAGGATTGGTAATGCAGCACTATAATGTTGTACATCAAGCTCACTGTAACAAATAGACACCGTCTTGATATGACGGAAGGATTGTTAATGCAGCACTATAAAGTTGTGCATCAAGCTCACTGTAACAAATAGACACCGTCTTGATATGACGGAAGGATTGTTAATGCAGCACTATAAAGTTGTGCATCAAGCTCACTGTAACAAATAGACACCGTCTTCATATGACTGAAGGATTGTTAATGCAGCACTATAAAGTTGTGCATCAAGCTCACTGTAACAAATAGACACCGTCTTGATATGACTGAAGGATTGTTAATGCAGCACTATAAAGTTGTGCCTCAAGCTCACTGTAACAAACATACACCGTCTTGATATGACTGAAGGATTGTTAATGCAGCACTATAAAGTTGTGCATCAAGCTCACTGTAACACGTAGACACCGTCTTGATATGACTGAAGGATTGTTAATGCAGCACTATAATGTTGTGCATCAAGCTCACTGTAACAAATAGACACCGTCTTGATATGACTGAAGGATTGTTAATGCAGCACTATAAAGTTGTGCATCAAGCTCACTGTAACAAATAGACACCGTCTTGATTTGACTGAAGGATTGTTAATGCCGCACTATAAAGTTGTGCATCAAGCTCACTGTAACAAATATACACCGTCTTAATATGACTGAAGGATTGTTAATGCCGCACTATACAGTTGTGCATCAAGCTCACTGTAACAAGTAGACACCGTTTTGATATTACTGAGGGATTGTTAATGCAGCACTATAATGTTGTGCATCAAGCTCACTGTAACAAATATACTCAGTCTTGATATGACTGAAGGATTGTTAATGCCGCACTATAAAGTTGTGCATCAAGCTCACTGTAACAAATAGACACCGTCTTGATATGACTGAAGGATTGTTAATGGAGCACTATAAAGTTGTGCATCAAGCTCACTGTAACAAATAGACACCGTCTTGATATGACTGAAGGATTGCTAATGCAGCACTATAAAGTTGTGCATCAAGCTCACTGTAACAAATAGACACCGTCTTGATATGACTGAAGGATTGTTAATGCAACACTATAATGTTGTGCATCAAGCTCACTGTAACAAATAGACACCGTCTTGATATGACTGAAGGATTGCTAATGCAGCACTATAATGTTGTGCAACAAGCTCACTGTAACAAATAGACACCGTCTTGATATGACTGAAGGATTGTTAATGCAACACTATAATGTTGTGCATCAAGCTCACTGTAACAAGTAGACACCGTCGTGATATGACTGAAGGATTGTTAATTCAGCACTATAAAGTTGTGCTTCAAGCTCACTGTAACAAATAGACACCGTCTTGATATGACTGAAGGATTGTTAATGGAGCACTATAAAGTTGTGCATCAAGCTCACTGTAACAAATAGACACCGTCTTGATATGACTGAAGGATTGTTAATGCAACACTATAATGTTGTGCATCAAGCTCACTGTAACAAATATACACCGTCTTGATATGACTGAAGGATTGTTAATGGAGCACTATAAAGTTGTGCATCAAGCTCACTGTAACAAATAGACACCGTCTTGATATGACTGAAGGATTGCTAATGCAGCACTATAATGTTGTGCATCAAGCTAACTGTAACAAATAGACACCGTCTTGATATGACTGAAGGATTGTTAATGGAGCACTATAAAGTTGTGCATCAAGCTCACTGTAACAAATAGACACCGTCTTGATATGACTGAAGGATTGCTAATGCAGCACTATAATGTTGTGCATCAAGCTCACTGTAACAAATAGACACGTCTTGATATGACTGAAGGATTGCTAATGCATCACTATAATGTTGTGCATCAAGCTCACTGTAACAAATAGACACCGTCTTGATATGACTGAAGGATTGTTAATGCAGCACTATAAAGTTGTGCATCAAGCTCACTGTAACAAATAGACACCGTCTTGATATGACTGAAGGATTGTTAATGGAGCACTATAAAGTTGTGCATCAAGCTCACTGTAACAAATAGACACCGTCTTGATATGACTGAAGGATTGTTAATGGAGCACTATAATGTTGTGCATCAAGCTCACTGTAACAAGTAGACACCGTCGTGATATGACTGTAGGATTGTTAATGCAGCACTATAAAGTTGTGCATCAAGCTCACTGTAACAAATAGACACCGTCTTGATATGACTGAAGGATTGTTAATGCAGCACTATAATGTTGTGCATCAAGCTCACTGTAACAAATATACTCAGTCTTGATATGACGGAAGGATTGTTAATGCAGCACTATAAAGTTGTGCATCAAGCTCACTGTAACAAATAGACACCGTCTTGATATGACTGAAGGATTGTTAATGCAGCACTATAAAATTGTGCATCAAGCTCACTGTTACAAATATACTCAGTCTTGATATGACGGAAGGATTGTTAATGCAGCACTATAAAGTTGTGCATCAAGTTAACTGTAACAAACAGACACCGTCTTGATATGACGGAAGGATTGTTAATGCAGCACTATAAAGTTGTGCATCAAGCTCACTGTAACAAATAGACACCGTCTTGATATGTCTGAAGGATTGCTAATGCAGCACTGTAATGTTGTGCATCAAGCTCAGTGTAACAAATAGACACCGTCTTGATATGACTGAAGGATTGCTAATGCAGCACTATAATGTTGTGCATCAAGCTCACTGTAACAAATAGACACCGTCTTGATATGACTGAAGGATTGTTAATGCAGCACTATAAAGTTGTGCATCAAGCTCACTGTAACAAATAGACACCGTCTTGATATGACTGAAGGATTGTTAATTGAGCACTATAAAGTTGTGCATCAAGCTCACTGTAACAAATAGACACCGTCTTGATATGACTGAAGGATTGTTAATGCAGCACTATAATGTTGTGCATCAAGCTCACTGTAACAAGTAGACACCGTCGTGATATGACTGAAGGATTGTTAATGCAGCACTATAAAGTTGTGCATCAAGCTCACTGTAACAAATAGACACCGTCTTGATATGACTGAAGGATTGTTAATGCAGCACTATAATGTTGTGCATCAAGCTCACTGTAACAAATATACTCAGTCTTGATATGACGGAAGGATTGTTAATGCAGCACTATAAAGTTGTGCATCAAGCTCACTGTAACAAATAGACACCGTCTTGATATGACTGAAGGATTGTTAATGCAGCACTATAAAATTGTGCATCAAGCTCACTGTAACAAATATACTCAGTCTTGATATGACGGAAGGATTGTTAATGCAGCACTATAAAGTTGTGCATCAAGTTCACTCTAACAAATAGACACCGTCTTGATATGACGGAAGGATTGTTAATGCAGCACTATAAAGTTGTGCATCAAGCTCACTGTAACAAATATACTCAGTCTTGATATGACGGAAGGATTGTTAATGCAGCACTATAAAGTTGTGCATCAAATTCACTGTAACAAGTAGACACCGTCTTGATATGACGGAAGGATTGTTAATGCAGCACTATAAAGTTGTGCATCAAGCTCACTGTAACAAATAGACACCGTCTTGATATGACGGAAGGATTGTTAATGCAGCACTATAAAGTTGTGCATCAAGCTCACTGTAACAAATAGACACCGTCTTGATATGACGGAACGATTGTTAAAAACGATGTTAGACCTCAAATATAAATGACTTACTGTATTATTACTGTTTGTATTCAATATTTGTGATCATTTATACAGAACTCGAGCGTCATGACAATGATTAATTTGCTTATGTATTAACTGTACACATTGTACCCGCTATGGGGAAGAATCTTAAATACGACAAGGCAAACGAGAACAAGTAAATACATTAGATTTATTGGAATATTTATTTATTTTTCTTTAAACTGATAAAAAATACATAGAACAGTTAAATCTATTAGTGAAAACATGTAAAATTAAGAAATTAAATAGCATTGCTATGTTCAGAATGGAACGTTTGAAAACTGGCTTTTATGCTGTTGGATTATTCGCAAGCCATTTAGAATAAAATGAACCAGTATTTTCTATTTTTCTATTTTTTAAGTATTGAATCTTGATACGATTTGTCTTACATGTTTAATGATAGACGTCTTTGACCAGCAGTAACACATTTACATACATTGTCATTTAACATTGTTTACTATGGATAATCATAAAAAGAAGACTCCTTCACTAAATTTCAATCTGCATTAATCTTACTCGGAATAAATTCCATTTGGTTTTACTGGCCTTTTTATTGTTTGCCGTCTGACAGTATTATGCTCTGAATGTTTTTGTGAAAATTATTTCTTTGTGCGATGTAACTGAAGAAAACCGAAAATGCACATGAATTTCATAACACCAATGTGGAATGTACTTTATCCATACATGGACGTAAAAATGTTAAATGTCGACTCGTTATATGGATTATATCATGTTTGGTCAAAAATGACTAAACATTCTAACTTTTAAAAGGATTTGTTTTGTGGTGCGTTTTCATTGACCGTGAAAATATATCATTTTGTGAAAATCCGCTAGTTTTTTCCATATACATGTAATTTAAAACAGCTTCCACGGAAGTTAAGGAATGAATAATTGGACTGCACAATTACAGTAATGATTTTACATGAAAAATATCATTCAGATTACAAACGGTAGCACCATTGGACAGAAACATTACTTCCATTAAGTTTGAAGGCGCTTGTCCACACCTACAATTATTGCTAATGATTAGATTTGAAGATGACATAGTCTCAGGATGGAAACTTAAACTGTCCTGTGCTTCTTTCTGTCATTTCATTAGTTTTGTTTTTCCATCCACCGAGAGCAACATCATGGTCCAATATGACGCATGTTTCTAAACCTATATATGTAGATGTAGAATTGCGTTTTAAATTGACATTTTACAGAAAATACTATTTACTGTTTAAAGAAAGTATTTTTCCGATTGTTTTTAGTACTTACGAATACAGGTTCCAAGGCGGTAGCCCTATTGTCAACCCTTTTGTATTTGTGATGTCGTTTGTATTTATTATTACTTTTGCCTTCTTGTTTGTCTGTTTGCGTGTTTGTTCTGTGTTTTGTGGTTGACTGTCCTCCTTGAATGCTACTTTCACTGTCCGATCTTTTTATATTTCTTTATACTACTGTATAACATTTGAAATACTGACGTTGAAATTCAATTCCTCAGGTCCAAATTTACTTTATGAACTTGCATAATAAGTTCATTACATTTATATGTTCACAAAGTTACGTTTCGGTCTTACACAAGATGCAGTCAAGTGCAATTTCCCCAACAATGACTGTATTTCTTTCAATGATGCTCTACGCTTATATAACCACTGTTTGATTAGTTTTCTGGTCTCTTTTAAACGCTGTGGAGTCTTTCCATAGTCGTTATTATACCATCAACTCAGCCGGTGGATAGTGTTTTTTCCTTCTTTTTTTCTTCTAGCCCACTTTTACTCTAAAAGCGTCTCAACGTCTTACACCACAATTAATTGTCTACAGGGTCCCATTGTAATGTTTTTGTTAGTGGCATAGAGATAAACAAATTTACAACATGTATTTATGCTTTAACTTTTCATTGATCCAATATCTGGAATTTAAATCACAATTAACAAATATTTACCAGGTTGAACATTTTTAAATTCTATGTTTGCGTGATACCTATCAACATTTAGACAAAAATACAACCCCGTGGTGATTAGATCCATGATGTGTAAAATGAGGCAGAATTATCTAGAATTCTTATATTAACCTGAATTGTTCTGTGATCTCTTCCTAAAATGAGATTGTTCAAACAAACAGCTATAGAGACTACTCTAATGCAAACGTGAGTGATTATTTCCGTACCCTATAGATACCAATACGATTTATCGTGCACACGTGGGAAATGCATTATTCAGAAATTAAACTAGTAATTCATTATTTTATCGTCAAAACATGTGACTGTTATTTTGCAGTGTACATCAAAGGATTTAAAAAAAACACCCTGATTTTAATTGTGTAAAAGGTCTCGCACAATCCCATTTGTACTATCTCGTTCACTTCTTTGAAGCATAACTCGAATGTAACTCGAATGTAACTGGAAGGTTTCGATATTGATATTGGCTACGTCATCCTAGCATGACGCGCCTACGAATCCCACCAAAACGAATTTGTATTCAAAACCAAAATTATCATCAAAGTTTGGACATGTTATTTAGCCGATTGCCCCATCTGTAGTTTATTTACGTGAAATACATCATCTGTATTATAAACTACAAACATGCAAACGGATTTTTTTAAAAGGTCCCAAAATAGGCAACATGTCTGGTTAAAGTTAAACTCATCTTCGCTGATTCCTATAGGGAACCTATGGTCTAATAAGTCGCAAACCAAAATATCTGAGTAATCCAGAAGCATACTTTTCATAAGTCAGTGCTTATTGTATTATTATTCTTTATTTTGCATTGTTAAAAATTATACGGGCCAGATCGTTTTACAGTTTCATGTAATTTCACACTGTTTAATCTTGTCTGCGAATTTATTTTTGATACATTACAAATTTGGCATTTCTTAGAGTGTTTTACATACGCTTTTCATTACCAAAGTTTCCTAAGATGCAGTCATTTTCTTTTTCATTAACGGAAAATGTAAATCAATATGCCGGTAAAAAGATGTCTGCAATACTGTCTTCTTCTGCTCGTTTTTTTGCCTAGAAATTGCATTCGCATGCTTGAAAATGGGGCATGCTGAAGAAAACTCTGGAGGTTGCAGTTCCGTCTCGTCCTTTTGCCAGCAGGTGGCACAAACATGACAGGCATACCTCATTTTCCTTTTGACCACTGATGTGTGATCGCTCTTCTATGGGCAACTATTTCTCTGGTAAAGTGAGAAAACCCAAGCTTTGTTTCCTTCAACTTGATCTGGCTTAGTCTCGAATTATCTTAACTGCTTATCTGCTTTTTAAAAATACTGAGGTTTTCCATGTTTATTCAAAGTTGCTATTTCAATGTGCTGGAAGTCATCTTTCCAACTTTCCTTGCCTAGCTCTTTTTCTCTCAGCACGGCCGCATACAAAGACTTTAAGCCTATACATTCTTCATACGAAGAACATTATCCGTTTCAACAATTCTAAGTGACCTTTTTCCTTCCTCTTTTATCTCAAGTTCTCCCGCAACAAATAAATTGAGATCTAAATCATCAAATGACACATTTTTATTCCAGTATTCGTACCTTATGTTTGAATGCGGATATTTCTGCCTATGCTTGATCCTATCATGTGATTTCATTTTTATACCCGATTTTGTTGATTTATCTTTCTTCGACATTTTATTGCGTTTTGACGTTTTATGTAAATTATATTTTTCTGTCAACGACGATGTACTAGATAAACTATCAGACTCAGTTTCACTTACACTGCTCTCACTCTCGGTATCTTCTTCCCCAGATTCTTCACTCACTAATCCTAGCGCCACTAGATTTTTTCAACGATTTTTCTTTTCTCAAATCATTTATCCTCCACTAGCTTTTGTTACAACTATTCCTAATGTGTCCATATCAGTTGGATTAGAATATCATTAGCTCATACCCCGACGTTTCGGCACCTCCTCTCTCTTTTTATCCAGCCGTTTTCTAAGTCTGCATTATTCCTTCCTTTGTCTCAGCATGAACTCTTCATCTTCTAACTGCGCCATCACTTTTGCATAGCTTCCATGCAAGAAAATCGGGTTCTTGCTTCATTATTGCTGAAGTCTTTAACGCGTCTTTTTTTTAATGGGCGCGGTAATTATTGTTTTCTTCCGAAGACATTTTTTCGGCCTCGATTGTTGATTCGTCCATCGCTGTTTCGTCTCTACTTCCAGATTTGTTAAACGCCTCGTAATATATCTTCACTTTGTTTCTTTTTTGACCATTCCATCTCATATAATACATCTTTTCATAAATATCAGCTGCACGTTTGTCCATGCGCTTTGATGTTATGTTACTTATTCCAGGATTATAGCAAACGCTCGATAACGATCAGCCTGTGGATATGACTTTATACCGTACGATGTGCTTAAGAACCCTCCAATTTCAGCAGTACCTAAACAATTATTTCAAATTGTGTTCGACACCAGTTTATACCGCGTATATGGCGAAATGCGGTTATATGCCCAATATTAAAAGACCAAAACTCAGATCGACGGCTTCCACTTAATTACAGAGGTATTAGTTTGTTATCGTGTATAAGTAAACTATACAGCTCTTTTATTAACAAACGGTTGTCGAAATATTTCGAAAACGATGACATACTTGCCGATGAGCAGAGCGGGTTTCGGGCTAAACGTTCAAGCGAGGAACACGTCTTTACTTTAAATAGTATTATACGGAATAATAACTCTGTATTTACTAAGTTCATCGACTTAAAGAAATGTTTTGATTTTATAGATAGGGACATGCTTCTTTACAAACTTTTGCTGAATAAAATTGATGGGAAATTATACAGTTCCATAAAAAGCATTTATTCAAGCTATGTATCCTGTATTAAGATAAACAATAAACTAACAGACTGGTTCGACTGTGCAACTGGAGTTAAGCAAGGATGTAACCTCTCACCGACGCTATTTTCTGTTTTTGCCAACGACCGTGTTTAGGAGGTCAATGACCTTGACCTTGGTATTACAATGGTATTACAATGGGAGACGTTAAAATCTCACTTTTGATGTACGCGGACGATATTGTGCTCGTTGCGGACTCGGAACTAAAGTTACAAACTATGCTAGACACACTTCATCAGTGGTGCAAACGCTGGAGAGTTCTTATTAATACAAATAAGTCAAAATGTATGCACTTAAGATCAGGAAGAACTAGACGGAGTGAATATATGTTTAACATTGGCAATAATGCGCTTGAAATTGTAAAGTGTTATAAATACCTGGGAGTAACTTTACACGAGAAGAATAACTTTACGATAAACTGATAAGCTTTGGCGAAAGGAGCCGGACGCGCACTCGGAAGCATTATAAGTAAAATACACAGTTGTAAAGACGTTGGCTTCCGCTCGTTTGAAAAACTGAACTCATGTGTAATACCGATTATGGACTACTGTGCCTCTGTATGGGGTATACACACTTTCAGAGTATAGACAACGTTCAGAATCGTGCTAAGCGTTATTACCTGGGGGTACATCGATTTGCGCCTACGCTAGCTCTGGTCGGTGATACGGGGTGGATACCAAGCGATTACAGACGATGGGGTTCGATGATCTGATTGTGGAATAGACTGATTAGCATGGATAATAATAGACTTACTAAAAAAGCATTTATTCAAGATTAGGTCTGATAAACAATTTCAATAATAAATCCGTTATTTCTGTGTTACAAGTTAATGCTTTGATAAAAGACTACTATGCCGACTTGTGGTCACGTGATATCCACAATGTCCCCAAGCTTAGGACTTACAGGCTATTTACATGATTTAAGCAATCTTTCAATTATGACAATTACAATTATGTTTTACTTAATCTCAAGAAAAACGAACGATCAATGTCAATTTAGATGTGGTATTTTACCACTGAGAATAGAGACTGGAAGATATATTGGTGAATCCCCAGAAGAGAGACTTTATCAATTTTGTGATATGAACACTATTGAAGATAAAGTACACTTGTTATTTAACTGTGATCTTTACAGTCATATAAGAAACGATGTGTTTGGAGATATTTTACATAACGACATTTATTTAAACTTACATGTTAATGATAAACTCTCATTTTTATTGCATAACCATCCGAGAAAAGTATTAAAATATCAAAATATATATGCTAAAGCATATTTAAAGAGGAAAACTGTTATTTATTCATAAATACTGATTCATGTTTAAAAAAAAAATTACACGTCACATTTCTAAATGTTTATTGATAACATTCTAATTAAAGCTTATTCATGCCTTATATTTATCCAAGCCTTAGGCAGTATAATTATGTCATTTCAATTCATTAATTTAATTGTTTATATTGTAACATTATAAACTGTTAACTATAGGTGACTTATAGGCCCATTGGGCCGTGTGCTATTTATTTCCTCCTGTACTAAGATTGTACTGTATATTACGCACATGCCACTATAATAAAATATTTACTTACTTACTTATACGTGTATAATGGCAGAGAGACATTCGCCAACATATGCCATTTCTATAAGTGTATAGTAGTTGATTGAAATGTTCATTTGTTTTTTCGAACCCTTTATGACATATTTTCGAAACAAGGATAGTTAGAAGCCTATCAGATACTAAAACAGGCTTTAAAAATTCCATTTGATTTGCAGAGCAAAACAACAATCACATTGACCCTGGACAGTCATTATTATGAATAATGCATTTTCCGAGAGTTCAAAATATAACGTAATGGTAGATTGAATTTATGATCAGTACATGATAGGAAAACAATGACGTTCAAGTATTCCCTAAAGCTGTTTGTTCATCATCAATAAAGTTCAGCATTGATATCACCGCAGAAAATAGATTAAACGATTGTTAAAAACGACGTTAGATCCCGAACATACGTTCATACGCTAGCGGTTTGTATTCAGTATTTGTGAGAACTATACAGAACTCAAACATCACGGCAATGATGTGTTTACATTCGTGTTGACTATATGCATTCTACCCGCTATGAGAAGGAATCTTAAATACGACAAGGTATTTAACAGGTAAATACATTTGAATTATTTTACTATTTATGTTTTCTTGTCTTACTTTAAACTTCTTAAAAATACATAGACGCAAATCGATAGTAAAAAAAAAATAAAAAAAAATAATTAAAAACATGTTTATTTAACAATATGGTTACTATGTTTAGAATGGAATGTTTGAAATCTGGATGTAAAACATTTAATATCGTTTTGTGAAAACACTTTATCTATTCCATAACATATAACATATGGTTCCGAAATATGGGGGTACGAAAATCTAGACATAATTGAGAAAACACATAACGGTTTCCTTAGAAAAGTAGGGAAAGCTCGAAAGAGTACCCCAGTATATATGCTCCATGGCGAACTGTGACGTGACATAAAAGGTAGAATGATTGGCTTTTGGAATAGACTAATAACGGGCAAACTTTCGGAAAATAAAATGTCCCATCTAATCTATCTTAATATGTTAACCAAACCTAACCATGAATATAAATGGATTAAATGCATACAAAATATCTTAAAAGAATCGGGAAGGACCGATATGTGGCTGACTCAATCCACACTTCGTCACACATCTGTTAACAAACTCATTTTATGAATCTCACCAAATTTATATCTGTACTTTTAAAAACAGTCCATTAATCAATATGGGTACTTACGAGTGAACATATTCCAAATATATTCTTCCGCTTTTGGTTGTTGTTAACGTTGTCGTTAGGTGTATGTAATAACGCTGTTATATGACTGTGAATCATATTTTGAACGAGCACTGCCCTTTATGAAACAGTTATCTGTGTCTCTTATATATAGACATATATGTATTCGTTAACGTTGGCCATTATCACAACTTATAATATTGATTGAATATTGTTTGATTCCTCATGTTTGCATTATTGTTATGCCTGAGAGAAATAAAGTTCTGTTCTATTCTGTTCCTCCATTTAATTTAAAAAAGCCTTCACGGAATGTAATGAATGATTAATTGGACGGCGCAATTATAATTATAGTTTCAGGCTAAAGCAATCAATCAATCAATCAATCAATCAATCAATCAATCAATCAATCAATCATATTTATAAATAAATGAATGAAATAAATAAATAAATAAATAAATAAATAAATAAATAAATAAATAAATAAGTAAATAAATAAATAAATAAATAAATAATAAATAAATAAATAAATTGCTTGGTGTACGGGAGGACAACAAATGGGACACGCCACAAGTTTGACCTGTTTGATGACATCACAGAAATCATAAAGAAATAAAAGACGAATAATATTTCTTCCGAGATATTTTATTTTAATTCATATATATGAGAAGACTTTTGACAGTGTGTTTGGGATAATCTGTTATTTTTCATTTTATTGAAACTCTTGCAAGGATTTGAGTGTTTAACATGACCATGCATTTTACAGAGAGATTAAATATAGCGTGCAACTCAACAAACTGTGACATTTCTAAGGAAGGATTACCCTCCCAGTATTAGAGATTATACATTCATACAATGTATACTAAGTATCTAATTACATCAATTTTCATACCATTTAAGAAGTGCTGATTTTTTATTTAAAAGTGCAAGTATAGTTAAATAAGATTAAAATTAAAATGCTATTTTACTTTTAGATTGTTTAGAAATTGTGCTTATTACTACTACTGGTTTTGATCAGTATTCTTTAGTATAAAAGACACCAAAATGGATACGCATGCGGGATCTAGTATCAAAACATTTGACAGTGATACAATCATAAAGAAGGAATAAATATGATAATGGATTTTTATACAAAATTATACATTGGATTTTTAAGGAAGGTTCAATTAGGTGAGTCTTTTCATCCTAAATATGTTTTTGTTTCTCCTTATTTTTGGTGGACATTTGTTTTTCCACTGATTTAAATTCAAAAATACCTTTGGATATACAGTTGAGACAATCTATATATATATCATTAATAATATATACATTATGTTATGTTGTCAAGATATAGTTTTGCGCGTGTGTGTTTTTTAAAACTTATTTTAAAGTATATTCAGTTACATAGACATCACAAGTAGTAACTTACTTCTAGATCAGATAAAAAAACGATTTAAAAAAAAAAAAAAGAAAAGATTTTTAGTCAAAAAATTGTATTCAAAAAACTTTTAAAAGTCAATGTTTAATAGGTTATAGCCAAATTGTGTGATTTAGTTGCCTTTTTCAAAAAACATGCAGAATTGTTTTTCGGTTCTGTATGCAGATTTCACTTTTCCATTGTTTTATGTATTCTGTCCCACATGGTCATGTTCACTAATTCTCCTTTCGTATATTAAATGACTGAGGTAAAAATTATGTCTGTTAACTGCCAGGGCCTTGGATCAGCTGAAAAGCTTCTGGATGTTTTTAATTACATACAATCTAAAAAGTGTCATATATTTTGTTTACAAGATGTTCATTTCACATCAAGCACTGAAAAATTAATCCGAGCAGAATGGGGTAATGATTGTTTATTCTGTTCTGGAAAGTCTAATGCCCGAGGGGTAGCAATTTTATTTAGTAAAGATATATAATATGCAATACATAAGCACATAGCTGACCCTGAGGGAAACTTTATAACTGCAGATTTAACTGGTGAAAACAAGAGATTAACCCTTATTTCATTATATGGACCAAACACTGACTCACCTTCTTTTTTTGATAGGATTATGGCAGAATAATAAGGATACGATCTTATGTGGCGATCTTAACTTGGTCCAAGATACAAAATTAGATTACTATAACTACAAAAATATCAACAATAAAAATGCCCGTGAAAAAGTGATTGAAATAATATCGTTTTATAATCTTATAGACCCATTTAGAGAATTTTATCCCCATACTAAAAGATACACTTGGCGTAAGAAAACACCATTAAAACAGGCTAGACTCGATTTCTTTTTAGTGTCAGAAAACCTATTGGCATCAGTTAATAAATGTACCATTGAATCTAGCTACAGGTCAGATCACTCGATTACTATTTTAAACTGTAACTTTACACAATTTATTAAGGGTAAGCCACTATGGAAACACAACAATTCCCTACTACTTGAATATAATAAACAATAAAATTAAAGAAATTAAAATACAATCTGCCTTACCTCTTTATAATATCGAAAATATTAGCAATGTCCCTAATGAAGAAATACAATTAACAGTTAATGATCAGTTATTTTTAGACACATTATTGATGGAATTAAGAGGTAAAGCAATATCATACGCTAGTTATAAAAAAAAGTTAAATGAAAAACAAGAAAATGATCTTATAAATAAAATAAAACAATTAGAAGATTTTTTCATCCCCGATAATGTACCACAACTTGAACAATTGAAAGAAGAATTATTATTATATCGTTAACAAAAGATGAATGGCTACTTAATTAGATCACGTGCCCAGGTTATAGAAGATGGAGAAAAACCCACACAATTTATTTGGTAATTTGGAATCGCACAATTACACAAGCAAGTAAAATCATTCCAAAAATTTAAAAAACCTGATGGCAAAATAATAACGGACCAAAAGGAAATTTTACAGGAAACTAAACTATTTTATGAAAAATTGTACTCCAGTAGAGATGATGAACTACCAGATGTTGATTTAAACAAAGAATTTTCAGGACTGAATATACCTAAATTATCATCAGAGGAAGCCACTTCATTAGAAGGAATTTTGACATATAAACAAGTTTTAATTCCCTCTCTACAATGAACAATAATCGTTCACCCGGAACTGACGGATTCGGTGCAGATTTGTTTAAAGTGTTTTGGAAAGACCTAGATCATTTTGTTGTTAGGGCAATAAACTACGGATATCTAAATGGTGAATTGTCAGTAACTCAAAAAAGAAGGCATTATTACGCTTATCCCTAAATATAATAAACCTAGAAGATTTCCGTCCAATATCTTTATTAAATTGCGTTTATAAGATTGCTTCAGATGCAACAGCAAATAGATGTAAATCAGTTTTACATAAGATCATTCATGAAAGCCAATCAGGGTTCATTGCTGGTAGGTTCATGGGAGAAAACACTCAGATGATATTTGATGTAATGCAATTTGCAGAAGAAAATAATTTGCCAGGACTTATATTACCAGTCGATTTTGAAAAAGTATTTGATTCGCTCTCATGGGTATTTATCTTTAATGTTCTAAAGTTCTTTAAATTCGGCGCGTCAATTATCTCTTGGGTAGAAGTATTATATAATAATGTCAAACTATCGGTTAACCAGGCAGGTAACTTATCATCCTTTCTTAACATCGGCTGGGACTGCCGAAAAGGCGATCCATTATCACCGTATCTTTTGCGCAGAAATTTTGGCAATTAAAATAAGGAACAACAGGAAAATTAAAGGCATTTTAATTAACAATCATGAGTACAAATTATCTCAGTTTGCGGAGGACACTTCAGCTATCCTTGACAGCTCAGAAACATCTCTTAATGAAACACTCAATCAATTATGCTTCTATGCAAAAAATCTCAGGCCTTAAAGTAAACTTTGATAAACGTTGACTGTCCTCCTTGAATGCTACTTTCCCTGTCCGATCTTTTTATATTTCTTGATAAAACGCAGGTAGTATAGATTGGAACAAAAAAAATATAGTACTGACTTCATCAAGACAAGATGGAAGCTATCTTGGGGAAGCAATCAATTTAAATTATTAAGTATTCATTTTAATGTTGATCTTGACATGATAATAAATATTAACTATCATAATAGAATATTAAAGATTCAGAAACTTATTAACCTTTGGAAACGTACATATTTAAATCCATTAGTCAAGATAACAGTGATTAAATCTACATTGATACCAACTCTTAACCATTTATTTATTTCAATTCCAAACCCAGGAGATTCTATTATCAAACAAATCAATGACATGCTTTATGACTTTTTATGGGACGGACTAGCTAAAATAAAAAAGTAGTATAATGATTAAACAATATAATGAGGGTGGACTGATAATGATAAACCTTAAAGCATTTATAAATGGATTAAAATCAACATGGATAAGAATACTCTCTCTTAAAGATGGAGAATGGCAGCATGCAATAAAACATACTATACAATTAAAAGATATTATAAATCTTGGAAAACTCTATGCAAAATCAGTAGTAGAAAAAATAACAAACCCTTTCTGAAAAGACGTTCTTTCAGCTTACCCAATGATATTGGACTATAATAATCCAACAGAAGAAAGCTCATTCTTATCCAGCTCACTGTTTTTAAACCATATTGTTCTAATTGGTGGGCATGGTATATTTTATAAGCAATGGTATGACAAAGGAGTTATTTTAATCAATGATCTAATTAAGGAAACAGGAGATTACTATACTCGTGACGAATTTAATAAACTGCATAATCTGAAAGCTAATTTTATACAGTTTAATGGCATAATTGCTGCTACAAAATATTTCGCAAATAAATGTAATATTAATAAAAGTACAAAAACGTTAATAAATCCAGTAATACCATTTAACATTTACGTATTTATAAACAATAAAAAAGGATCTCAAGACCTTTATAATATCCTCAACCAAAACCCCAGTAAACCAACTTCAAAGACAAAATGGGAAGAAATATATAATATAGAGGAAGACACTTGGGAAGAAATATATACAGCAGCATTCAAATGCACAAAAAATACACAATTACAATGATTTCAAATACGAATTAACCATAGAATTCTCCCAACAAGAAGATTTTTACATAAGATAAATATCGCAGACAGTCTTACATGTAAATATTGCGATCAAGAAGAAACCTTAACTCATATACTATGGTCATGTCCCGAAACACAGTCTCTTCTTAACAAACTTAAAATTTGGCTGTCTTCAAAAAACATTGAAATAACACTTGTAGAGGAATCATTGGAATACTACATATTTTCGGCCAAGCGTTTGGAAAGTCCATTAAGCATAGACGCCCTCAAGAATAGAAGTAAGAAATCATACGCCTGCCTTGAATGCATTTCTGTAGGTAATAATAAAAAAAGATGAATTTTAAAAACATTGGAAGGAATATGCAAATGTTATCAAATAAATGTTTAAGGAGATATCTGCATGAGAAAAAATTACAGTTGTCAATTAAGGCATCTGGCAGCTAAAATACAATGTAAATAAGAAATTTTTACAGGTACACTCACACAGAGATAGTGAACATGGCCCTAGATGGAGAGTATACGTTTTTTTTCCTGTGTTTTTTTTTTCATATGCTCTATCTCATATTACATTGATATATTACATGTTTACTTGTAAGGTGAGGCAAAGGGTGGCCCTCCCCGACCCTTGTACCACCTAAGATTAAATGGGTCACCTTAAAGTGGATGAAAAAAAAAAAAAAAAAAAATAAATAATAATAAACATATAAACAAACAAATAAACAAATAAACATATAAATAAACAAACAAACAAGAAAAGTAAAAAAAGAAAAAGAATGTTACTAAATCAATAAATCAATAAATAAGATATAAATCAATAAATAAACACATGAACAAACAAACAAACAAACAAATAAATAAACAAATAAATAAATAAATAAATAAACAAAAAATAAAGAACTAACAAAATTTATAAAAATAATAAATAAATAATTTGCGTTAGCATTAAATGTAATATGAAAAGTTGAATGTATTTTTTTTGTGTTTTTTAGCCGTCTTTTGAGTAATCTCCCCGTCAATAGGAGGACCATCCCTTACCACACCTTTAAATATCTTTACATTTACATGAAATAATATTTTAGTATAATAAAATTAATACAGACAACATAAATGTATCGTACGGTTGAGGCAGGGAACATATGATTTCAGGAAAAGAAACAAATATGTTTTTTTTGTTAAAAAGGAAGTATTTATCTGTGTTAAAAAGTTCTGAGATGAAAGAAAGGTCCAAAACATCTGAACTATAGTCTCGTCTGGGTGGCAGAAGTGGCAAAAAGGGTTTTCTGCTTTTTTTTATTTCTCTAGATAATGCTGTGTTGAAAGAATTGTAGTTTTGTGCTAGAAGTAATGTTGAAATGGGATAAGTATATGTCTTTCCATGCTTCCGCTTCAATATCATAAATATGTTTCCACTTGTTTCTTAATGCTGTACTTTTATTATTTGTTTTAAAAATGGAATACATCTGTGTGCAAAGAAGTAACTCCTGATGTCATACGTATCATTTGGAGAGTGGTCTGTGCTCTACAGTAAAGTGTAATCTACCAAAAGTATTTGAAAAAATTTCAGTTTGGAAACTTAAACCTTCTTTTGCCTTCACTCGATCTTGTCTTCTGTTTATCCTATGTAGATATTATTGGGTATTCAATAGACCTGTACCGACTATGCTATACATTGTTTAAACAAGAAACGTGGAAATTCCACGAAAACCAGGTTTTCCGAGCGGAAACACTTTTTCTATTTTTAGTAACAGAGACCTTGACCTCAGTGACCCCAAATGTAATCCTAAGCTTCCTTTATATATAAAGTAATCACACAGAAACTTTCGTTCCAATATATCATTCCAAACTAAAGTTATTGAGCGGAAACCGTTTTTCTATTTTTAGTAACAATGACCTTGACCTTGATTCCGGTTACCCCAAATGCAATATCGAGCTATCTTTCTATATAAGCTACCAACCCTGAACGTTTCATTGTAATATCTCATTCCTAACAAAAGTTATTGAGCTGAAACTATTTTTCTATTTTTAGTGACAGTGACCTTGACCTTTACTCCAGTGCCCCAAAAGCAATCCAAAATTGTCTTTCCATATAAGCTACATACCCTGCCAGTTTCATTGCAATACCTCATTCCTAACAAAGTTATTGAATGTAAACTAAGAGAAAAACCTGGTTAAAACGCATTTTCCCGATTGCTTTTAGTAATTACGAACATAGATTATATCACTATTCCAGTTTAAGTATTGTGCGTTTAAATTCAGTTCGTAAAGGTCCAATTACGTTATGAAATTTCATAATAAGTTGACCACATGTATACTTTTATTTTCAGAAATCCACAGATAATGTAGTAAAGCAGTAATCAAAGATCGGCACGCCATGCTTTTCACAACTTTGGCCCTGCTGAATGTGACAAACGATACCAATGCTGTTGAAGACGAATTTACAATGACAACGCCAATTGTGAACATCAATGTCTCTGAAGAATATAATTTAGCTGAAGACGCGTTTGCACAAATGCCTCAAGAGATGAAAATAACGTCGGCAATTGGAGTAACTCTCCTTTCTTTTGTGGCTTTTGTTGGCAATACAATGACTATTGTAGCTCATATTTCAGACGCAAAGCTACATACCGTTTACGACTTTTACATTTTTAACCTAGCCATTGCCGATCTGTTTATAGCATGTTTTAGTATCCCACTGTATGTTGTGTATACACTATATGGATATTGGCCTTTTGGAGTGGTGGTGTGCAAGTTGTGGATTCTTATGGATTATTCAGTTTGCACTGAGACTATATTTCTAATGTTGATTTTAAGCATTGATCGACTGTTTTTGGTAACGCTAGAATTACAGTATGCAGTGAAGGTAACGATGACAAAAGCGAAGATACAAATTGTGATTTCTTGGATACTTTCATTTCTTATACATACTCCAACGGTAATAGGGTGGGATTCATTTGTGGGGTATTCCAGTGTGCCAGCTGGAGAATGCTTCGTGGAGTTTGCATACAATGTGGATTTTGCATTGGTACACTTTTCCCTAGGTTTCGTTATTCCAACTGTTGTTTTAATTGTATTGAACATAGTCATCTTCTGGAAGGTGAAACGCCGAATTAATTGTAGCTATATGAAAACCGCTTATAATAAACAGCAATTTAACAGCACAGAGGTCATTGAAAACAAAGAAAAACAACATGTGATTCAAATATATACGGTCAACCCAATAACAACAATAAGCAGTGAGTCTAAAACAGAGAAAGCGGAAAGCGAAACAGAAACAGCAAGCAGTGCGTTTAAGCCAGAAATAGTGGAAGGCATAACTGAAACAACAGGCAGTGTGTTTAGGCAGGATATAGTAGACGTCGCACCAAAGAGCACTGATCAAAAAGATACAATGTTCGGACATTTTCATACTAATCCGATTAAACTCAGTCAAAATGCACATCGTATACGCACACATCGACAACTTAAGGCCGCTCGAGTCCTTTTTATCCTGGTATTAGTGTATTCGTTATGCTTGGCACCTTACTTTCTTCTTACTTTGGCGATAACCTTGTGTACTACATGCGTCCGCAGGATAGTGTTTGAGTTTTTCTACTGGTGGGCATGGGTAAAATCAGCTGCCAACCCATTTCTGTATGCCTTCAATAACAAACAATACAGATTGAACTTTCGGAGATATGTATTTATCTTCTGCCATTGCAGGATACCGCAAACACGAGAAAATACCTAAAGCGCAGCAAACATGTAACAGTAATATAACATATTTTTGGTTAGAGGATAAAATGGGAAATCCATCTAATACTGGCTGCCATCAGAATAGCATGTTTTCAAAGCTATACCAATCAACTTAAATGATGAGCATGCTTTTTTAAAGCTTTTTTAAAGCCCTTATTCGGCCATCAATTGGCACATGTTACAAATGATGCCGTTTCTAAACCTACTGACGACAAGGTATATGTATAACCTTTTGAAAATCATACTCTATACACACAATATAACCAGCCAGACCAAACCTCAATACGTAAGCGCCGAATTAAGAGTTACCAACTCATAATTCGTGTTACGCATATTCAATCACGGGTAATTTAAGAACATTTGCATAAATATATACTTTTAATCTGCACATATACATTATTATATGATCTATAAGTAAGTTTCTTTAAATGTAAAATAAAACAGATAACAGAGTTTATGGAAGTATTATGGCTTAGCGAAACACGGAATCAAATCGAATGAATATAATAATACTTTGCAAACTATGCCACATTAGTCATTTAAATTTCATATCACAAAAAAAGATCGAACTAATGCTCGTTTGAACGGGTCAGTTAACCGTATATGTAACTCTCTCTCTCTCTCTCCATGATTTCAAAATTTGTCGCTTCAATTGACGCATGGGAAAGTCGGGTGAACTAACACGAATTTGGCGGTAATATTACATGTTGCTCTTAAAGGGAGTACATCAGCATTTTCATGGGTGTCTAGGTGTCCGACTTAAAATTGACAAATATTAATATTTTCTATTCTACATGGCCAAAACAAAATGCATGAGCCTAAAAATTATCCATTATTTGCAAAGAAATTCATTCTGCACAGTAATATGTGCTATCCTAGGTGACGCACCAGGGTTAATTTCAGCAGTTTACGTCCGATTCGTCCTAGCTATATGGTGTTTTCAATGTTTAGACATTAACAAAATGTTTCTAACATCATATTTTGATTGATATAAGTGTTTTATCATGAACTGGAACAATTTTATAATTTTAGATGTTTCTAGAAAAATCCTGATGTACCCACTTTAAACGGGGCATAAAGTCGAGATGATCTCCCTTATTGATTACCATAAGCTTAGTCTCGCATTAAAGAGACTAGAGGCGATCTTGAACATTAATTGGTACTACTACAAATAAAATAGAAAGCTTTATAATGTGCTTCATTTAAATATGAAATGTGCACATGCATTAAATAAGCCGAATATTAACTTTGTTTGGATTTTTAATATTAACGGACATGTTTTGACTGGAAAACATGACGACTCGGTGTATTTTTTTTGTAAAAAGATACTTATCTAAATTGTCAAGTGTCCCTTTAATTAAAATTGACAAGTGTCTCTTTAATTCAATTACACTTTCTTTCATGGTTTATTTATTCACAGTAGTCCAAATAATCCAACGTCACTTTTATTATAAATGAGCGCAATAACTTTTTTCCTCTAGCAATGTATGTTTAATTCAAAGCATTCCATATATGTTCACTTTATACTAAATTTATAATCAGTAGTTGAATCAAAAAAGAGTACGAAATTTTCGAAATCACCAAACACATCAGTATAAAAAATGTTACATTTAGGTTTGATTGAGACCGTTCTTGAACGGTAGTGGAAAATGCTAGCTACTGTTCACGCCCTCTAGCCTCGGGTTGAGCAGAACGCAATATTTAAAATGTCAATAGTACTGTAAGCAAGGTATTGTTGTTTAGATGTTACAATCGTTTTATTGTTCCGTATATCAACCGTATATTTGTCCCGTATATCGACAGTGCATTTGTTGTTGTACATTCTTTTTGCTATTAATTAAAGTTCTTCGTAGTCCATAATTGTATTTCAACTAAATAATAATAACATTTTCCAAATTTAATATTGTCTGTCTGTTCATCAGAGGTAATTACAAGATGCAACACCTCTCACGCCTCCTAGCACCGGCTTAAGCAATATTCTACTTTAAAGCAACCCAGAATGGGATTGATGTTCCCAAAGGACCAGCAAATAGTAACACTAATGATCTGTAGTCGGGGCGACTTTTTACGGCCACAACACAGCACTAAACAAACGCTAGTGTGAATGTCAATAAATACTGAAAATGTGATACCTTGGAAAAACAAAGACAAACAAGAGAGAAAAATAGCAAAGGACCAGTAAATAGTAACACTACTGATTTGTAGTGACCCGACTTTTTACGGCCGCCAAAAACTTGTATATTGTAAGCTGATAAAACAGTATGTAAGGTGTGAAAGAAATTCTGTAAACCTTTATTACATTTTGTGAACGTACCACCATATAATATTATGTATATAAACACGTGTAGGGTAAGCGGCCAGGTCAAAGGTTAGGGGAAAAATGCTTACATCATTAAGAAATCAAATACAGTAAGACGTGACGACTACGGAGCATTATAAACCTGATAACGACAAATAAATGTGAATGAATGAATGAATGGTGTTTTACGGCACGTCGACACATAAATAGGTCATATTGTGCGCAAAAACTGATGAAAGATGAAGAAATGAAGGATTAATTAAAAATTAATGTAAATATATAAAGATAAAACTATTTACAAGTAAGGGATAAAATGGTAGTAATATAAATTATATACGTAAATCAACAAATGCCCGAAAACGGGAAATAAATATAAATAAATAACAAATGAAACACCAAAATAGATGCATCGGTGTATTTTTAATATATCCAGCCACAATTTGACAATGTTCAATAAATTAATGCATATTTTAATGACGATTGCTTCCGTTGTATTTTCTGTTTTGCCGGCATTGAAAACGAAAGTAACCCATCCGCGAAAATTAAAACAGTACTTTTATTAAATACTTATTGAGTGTATTACTGGATTGTAAGGGATTAAAACACTTAGCTTTATTTGAAATTATATAGTTTAATAAAGAACAACATATGTTTTAATTGGGAAAATGCCGTAACTTACCAACAGGAAAATCTAATAAGAAGATGGAAAGAAGTGAAAAGGAACAAATAAGTTGCATTTTATGGAGTGATTGTGGTTATGACTTAAGTGTGTTATGTTACAGTCTTGGCACTGGTGTTTTATGTTTTGTTTTGTTTTACAGAAAGCATATTTATTTTAACTTTACTAGTGAGCAGGATGGAGGAAGGGGTGTTGGAGGAAGATACAGAGGAAAATATAACTGATCAGAAAGTGAATGGAACTATAAAGTACATTGCAGGCAGATGTTTAAGTCAAAATAAGTTAACATGGAGGTATAGAGCTAATTACAAACAGTTAATGAAAGAACTAACCTGAAACAACATTAATACATTTTCAGGTGGAGTCAGACATTTTAAGAGACAGACTCATATCAACCTCAACTGATTGTCTTACCTCAATATTAAACGGTTGTATTCTGTTTAAATTACTGTATACTGGTATAAAGTCTGACATTTAATAAGCAAAATAAATGAAGGATGTCACTTTTCAGCCTTCTGTAACGAAACATTTATGATTAAGTTTAGTAGGTTCAATGTATAAAGTTATTTTATAATTAAATAGTGTTGGATACTACAATAATATAACTTTATAATATTAATTCATTAAAATATGTATTTTACGTAGGTTAAATGTAATGCATTAGACGGAAAATACTTTCCCCTGATTGGTTAA
This sequence comes from Cyrtodaria siliqua, assembly GCA_037043455.1. Taxonomy (NCBI): domain Eukaryota; kingdom Metazoa; phylum Mollusca; class Bivalvia; order Adapedonta; family Hiatellidae; genus Cyrtodaria; species Cyrtodaria siliqua. The sequence continues at coordinate 15,795 of JAWPHD010010728.1, read as the reverse complement.
CATCTTAATGTTTCTATGATGGTCACGTGATACTGACCAGTACAGTCAGGTTAACTATCATTCAGCGTTGGCAAGCGAACGACTACAGGCGTGGTTATTGAAATTTAAAATGGAAAATGAACACGTGCCGACGTCCCAGGAAAATGTCATTAACAGCATTTTACAGTTGGTTTTGGCACAATTAAAGGATAAAAAACGGAGCTAAATTCACTCAGAGACGATTTGAAGGGAAATACGTTAACGATTTCGTCGGAAGTGGGAAAGATGAAAAAAAAAGAACTGTCGTGGAAAAGAGAAGGTAATAAGATACAGTATAATTTTAATTCTGATATTGCCGATCATCGCACACAGCTTTCCTGGGCTATAGAGAATAATAAATTGGTGTACGGGCAGGACATTTTACGGGACCTCAGCGACAGACTGAAAAAGAGAAATAAATTGACTAGGATTGCGGACACCTCAGAAGGGGGATGGGATACCGTCCGTCAATACGAGATCAATCCAGTGGCGAGCGATGGCGACGATGAAACGAAAATTAATAAAGCACAAAACCGGGCGTTGAGTAAGCGAAAACAACATAAAGCGAGCAAGGTGTCGAAACACAGACGTGTTTCAGTTCCTTCTTCTGTGCCAGGTACTAGTGGGAGCAGTGCATTACAGAAAACAAAAACAGCCTATGGGGGACAACGCTATAGTGGACCCGAGAAGACCTCTACTTTTCGTCCCTACAACAATTCCATTAGACGACCGACAGGAAGCTGCTTCGGTTGCGGAGAATTCTCGCATTTTAGAAGAGACTGCCCCTTATGATGCCAGGCCCATCACGAAGTCAGAACAACCCGCGATCCCCTACAGTAGAAAATGAGCTCGATCCATTAAAAGATGAGTATTTTATTGATAGATTTACTGACAATTGTTTACCTTGTGATTTTACACACGATTACTACGAATATAGGTCTGTCAAAAGCATATCATTGTGAAAGATAGGACTGACTTCTGGAAAATGATTGGAACTAATGATTTTATTATAGATACGATAGTTAGTGGGTATACAATTTCTTTTTTCTCTGCACCAGAAAAGTGTGTGTCGAATAACAATTTATCTGCTTTAAAAGAAAAAGATTTTGCTCAAGAAGCTATAAATGATTTGTTAATAAGTGGATTGATTGTCAAATTCGAGGAAATCAAAATGTTGTCAATGCATTAACTGTGTCAATTCGAAATGGTGGAAAGAAAATATTGATTTTGGATCTAAGGCATGTAAATAAACATCTTTGGAAACAGTCTGTAAAATAGGAAGATCTTAGAGTTTTTCTTAATTATTTTGAGAAAAATTGCTTTATGTTCAAATTTGATATTCATTCAGCATACCATTTTATATCTATATTTCCACTTCACACATAATTTCTTGGTTGTTCATGGGTAGATTCGCAGGGGATGAAAACCTTTTATAAGTTTTTAGTGCTCCCTTTTGGACTTAGGACTTCGCCTTACATATTCAGTAAAGTAACACGTCCCCTTATTAGCTTTTTCATGGGCATCTTATATCAATAATTGATCAGTTGGCTCTTTGGAGAAACAATTTAGATAAAATGAATGTTAAAATGGTCAATGTAATAGAATCATTCTCTAGAATTGTGTACAGCGATGCCAGTTGTTGTGTATAGCGATGCCAGTTGTTGTGTATAGCGATGCCAGTTGTTGTGTATAGCGATGCCAGTTGTTCAAGCTATTCGGGGTTTGAAGTGAAAACTATTAACGGGGTTGCCCATGGTATGTGGAACAGTGAAGAATGTAAACAATCGTCTACATGGAGGGAATTAACAACAGTTTATAAAATACTGATGTCATTACTTCATATGCTAAGTGGCAACAAAGTGAAATGGTTTACTGATAGTCTGGCTGTTAGTATAATAGTTAAAAAAGGTTCCATGAAAGGTGATTTACAAGACGGTGCCCTGAAAATCTTCTCAATTTGTGTTGAGCCTAGATGAGGAATAGATTCCACGGGAGTTGAATGTAAAGGATGATTATTTGTCTAAGAATATTGACAAAGATCATTGGGGAATTTCTTTTGAAATTTTAGAAAGCATCAAATGTAAGTGGGGACTGCTAGAAGTAGAATAGTTTGCGTCCATTCACAATGCAAAATTTCCCTTATTTTATTCCAGGTACTGGAATGAAAGATGTATAGGGGTTGTATAGGGGTTGAAGCATTTTCAGAAAATTGGAGTGATAAATATGGTTTATTTGTACCACAGTTGTACTTATTTCACGAGTATTAACAAGGGTAGCATCTTACGTCACGCGCTAAAACAGATCCGTATACATATATGGAAGCTGGATTTTTACCAAGATTTACGAAACATTTGGTTATTTGACAATGCCTACCGTACCGCATGGATGAAACATATTTTGTTAAACCTTAAATAAGCTGTAAACTCCCAGCCGTTTGTCAGTTTACTTCGATAAAATCTCATTTCAAAACCATGTACCGTTTACATTTTGGTGGAAATGCGATTGTATCGAAGTAAATTAACAAACGGTTGGGAGTTTACAGCTTATTTAAGTTTTAATAAAAGCCTTCTAATTCATGCGGTACGGTGGGCATTGCCAATTTACAAAATGTTTTATAAATCTTAACAAAATTCCACATACCAGCTACCGAATCGAGCTTCCGTGTATGTAAACGGATCCGTTTGGCGCGAGCGCGTGACGTAGGTTGCTACCCTTGATTAAGGAAAATGAAAACGGACCATTTAAGAATGTATTTATTATACCTTTATGGGAATCTGGTAATTTTTGGCCATCGTTATGGTTTGGCGATACAAATAGATTGGTTTGATTTACCAACTGAGAAAGAGTGTTATGTTGCATGTAAAAATGGGGTCTGTATTATTTGTAATGAAAACTTACATTTTTGAATGTTAGCTTTAAGATTACAATATTAAAGGAATAAAATAGATAGTATAGGTGTGGCAGCCTTTATAACAGGTGAGACAGATGAATTATTGATTCTCTTGGATGACATTCCATGTTAATATGGGGTGTATAGATAGAATTTCCATTGAAAGTATGCAAATACAGAAATGCTTTGAAATATTATAGGCGCCACACCTATAATATTTCAAAGCATTTTTATAATAGGCTAGAAAGATGAAATATTGACTCTTTGGCTGACATTTCATGATACTATGGGGTGTATAGTAAGGAAGTTTTCTATTGAAGCAATCAACTTAAAATACACCGTTAAAGCACTGTGATCATAGTCATTTATTTGGATTTGTGGAATAGGGAAATAATTAGAGCATTAGCTATCATTTTTTTTTATATAAGTTGCCTTCCTTGAGCTATGTATTAAAGCATGGTTATGTATAGGAAATTATATAAAATTATTATCTGGCTGACAAGCCATGATAATATATGGCATACAGAGGAATTGCATTGAAATTAAGATATAGAGTTATTTCATTTAATTAGTATTACTATCATAGATGTGGCAGCCTTTATAACTGGCTAGACAGATGAAATGTTGACTGTCTTGTCTGATACGTCATGATAATATGTGATGTATAGATAGAATTTTGATTGAAATTATGCATGTACAGAAATGCTTGAAATATCATATGGTGGCAACCTTAATAACTGGCTAGATATATGAAATATTGATTGTATTGACTGACATTCCATGATAATATGTGGTGTATAGATAAGATGTCTTCAGTTGAAGTAAATTATGATAATTGGTCTCTTTAAATACACCGTACCCAGGAACGTGACCATTACCTGTGGAATAAGGGAAATCATTACAGCCTTACCTACTCTAGAGCTATGTATGGAAGAAACGTTTGCATATCAGATATTATTTGAAATGTACACGATATAGGCTTATTTGTTTTTATGATTGATTTGCATATGGTATAATGGGTATTTCATGGCTGTTCAGTCATGACAAGATGTATTGGATTATGACTGCATTTGCAGATGAGATGTTCAGTTAAAATAAGTTTAGCATATCAATAGAAATTAATTTAAATTGTTTTACTGATTATGATTTATATAGGTTGCAATATAGATTTATTTTTTCAGCTTTATGCAGAAGAAATAGAGGATTTACCAGATGTATTGGCTGACAAGGTGACCTTGATCCCGGAACTACTGAAAGGTGCTAGCGCAAAAAGCACCACCAAATCATATTACAGCGCTTTTGAGCGGTGGAGGAAGTGGGCTTTGGGTAATTCTTTGGGAAAAGAGGATATCTTGCCAGCTAAGGCATTTCATATTGCTTTATATTTGTGTTCTATAGTGCAAAGTGCAAATTCACCTAGTCCTGTTTTAGCTTCATTTTATAGTGTTAAATGGGTTCATGATCTGTACGATTTAAAATCGCCTACAGAGTCACTATTTTAAAAATGTTCTATTTAACGGCAGTTTAGACAATTACACTATGTGGACTTGCCAAGAAGTTTGTGAACCAGTCATCTTCCTATTAGATAATATTTTCGTCAGTTATGGAACGACCGTTTATAGACAAATTGTTGGTATCCCTATGGGTAAGAACTGTGCACCCATTTTCGCAGATTTTGTTTTTATATTGCAATGATAGAGATTTCATGTTGAGTCTTTCACCAGATACCAATGCAGATGTTATTGAAGCCTTTAATGACACCTTTCGGTATCTGGATCACATATTGAAATTGACAACTCTTTCTTTTCTACTATGGTAATATATACTCTAAAGAACTTCAACTTAAAAAAGCTAATATTTCTGATACTAACGCTTCTTTTCTCGATTTACGTCTCTCCATTGAAAATGGTGAAATAATTAGCAACATCTATGACAAGAGAGATGATTTTAATTTTGATATTGTTAATTATCCCCTTTTACAAGTGGATGTTCCCCGAGCAACTTCTTATGGGGTCTATTCGTCTCAACGTTTTCTTTTTTTTAGAGCTTGTACTCGAGTTGAGGACTTTAATATTCGTAATCTTTGTATAACTAAAAAGCTACTCCATCAGGGCTAACGTTACCATAAACTTCGTAAAACCTTTGCAACATTTTCTTATCGTAGCCCTGATCATCTTTCCAAATATAAAAGTAATTTAAGAACTCTTCTGCGACAAATACTATCACAACCTGATTTCTATGGTGACGTGATTTACAAACTAGATCCTTGGTCATGATCACTTTTATACTATCTTTTTTAAACTTGTTAAAAGGTTTATCAGAAGAGGTTATGACCCTATCATTTTGCAACTCACTGCATGCTTGATGGTTTACCCATTTACAGTTCGCTACAGTTCGCCACTATGCTTTCTCTTTAATTGTGAGATTACCAGACAGGCTTTGGGCATTATGATGACGTCTACCTAAAGCCCAATAGGACGGTGACGTGTGATGTTTGTATGCAATCTTGTCTTGTCGTGCCCTCAATGGTTTGTTCTCTTGTTGCTCCGGCTTCTGCGAAGTCACTGAGTATCTTCTTTGTGGCTTTCTAGGCTATTGCTTTTTTTGTATTTATATATACACGAGCACATTTTTGTTTTATTTATATTGCTTATTAATGCTTCCTTGCTGGTTAGAGAATAGTTCATGAGGGGTTTCTTTATTTACACTGTCCCGTTTTATTGGGATGACAGTAGCGTAAATGTGAGGTTTGGTGCACACTAGAACCTGGTTTAAACCCCCAGCGGCCTTTTTTGCCACTGACTGTTCCAAGGCGGTAGCCCTATTGTCAACCCTTTTGGGTTTGTGATGTCTTATTCGGCCTTTTATTCATTTTTAAAATTATTCATTGTTTCTATGTGAGTTTGTGGATGGCTGTGGTCCTTGAATGCTACTTTTCCTGTTCGATTTTTATATCTATATATACAAGTATTTGGAAGTTATAAACGCTTGCAAATACCAGTAAAAATTTGCTGAATATTAAATTGAGTCTTGATGCAAAAATGATGTATTTATACTGTCATAGAACATTTAGAATATTCCAGTAAGATTAACAAGTTATTTTCATATGATGTCTCATAAAAGGTCATAGAAGCTTTAGAATATTCCAATAACCTTGAATGAGTCATATGATGTATCACATGATGTAGACAATAATTTAGAAATTACTAGAATATTATAGAAACACCTGTTGTCAGTCAAAACATTCTGGCAGAAAAACCAGCTGTACACAACTAAGCTATTTATATATGTGCTATTAATAAAAACAACCTCACAGACAGATCAATAAAGAGCACTGCAATTTATACATGAGTGTAACAAAAACTAGTGGGCTACTTTAGCAATAGAAGCGGTTTAACGTTTGGTTTACTACAAAATTCAAGCTCGTGAAACATGACTGGGCAGCCGTTTATAACGCAGTTTTATAGAAAACATATTTTATTTCTTTACCTGTGATCGACAAAGTAATATCAGAAATACACACCAATTCACTGAAGAATAGTATAACCTATGCAAGTTTCGAACCTATGACTTTTGGATAGACAATCACTGCGCTTTGACATTGGGCTAATCCAATCATTTGATCAAAAGCGTTTTGTTTTTTTATCGATATACTGTTAGCATCGTAGAAGTTCTAATTTTAACGTTAACATTGTCAATCCGGAGGTTTCGAGTTCGAGTCCTGTGTTGAGCGAACTATTTGTAAATGATTTCGACAGTGATGTTTTTTATATCGATATTGCTAAATCGATCTCCTTATACATGGGTTTACGGCCATTTTTTACAAGCTTGAATTTGGTAATAAACCAAGCGTAAAACTCCTCCCTTTTGCTTTAGGTATACGCCCACTAGCCTTATATAGAGATATAGTATATAAGGGGGTTCATATTGCTAGCAGTTGTACATTGAGAATAACAATCGTTTGTAAACCCATTTTAGTGGTTTTTAAACAATGACAAAATGTGCAATACTTGTCAATGCCAATCACAAGTTCTTTAAGATAGATAGTAGTAACCACAGTAATGTTCAATACGTCATCCAGATTCCGAGAGATGTCAGGAAAGGTTTCAATTACATCTACCTGAGTATCGGATCAAACACTCAACATGAAATCTCTTTCATAGCAATAAAAGAACAAAGGTGCACAGTTAGTACCCATAGTACTACCAACATTGTTTCTATAAACGGTAGTTCCATACCTGACAAAAATATTAACTTATAGGAAAATGAGTGCTTAACAAACTTCATGGCAAGTCTACATAGTGTAATTGTCTAATCAGCCGTTAGTGAAAAACGCTTTACTATTGTTACAGGCCAAAAATGTAGTCTTTTCTCTAGCGAAAGTTTTTTTGAATGAGAGCAATAAGCTTGTCGTTGATAAGGTGATGTGGTAAGGTTGTATATACAATCGTAGGTTATTACTATAACAGCCTGTTATATTGTTTACAGTTTACTCTTTAATTCTTATTAAATTCGTATTAAACAACGGTTCAACAGAACCGATTTCTGTGTTGAAAAGACATTTCAAAAAGATCAAATGTACGTGGCATCAAGACAAGCTTTTATCACATAACTTACTGAGTGGGAGTGGAATAACACCATTCTATAGTTTGGAAATACCACTAGTTATATAAGTATGCAAATAAGCATAGTATCAGCTGGTAAACAAAATCGGTAATGACTATGATCCAATTCCCACGGTTTATGTCGGTTTCGCGTGTTAAAGCGACAGGCAAAATGCAATAAAAGTCGATATGTGAGTTATGTGATCAATAAAATATAACATTCGTTCTCATTCATTATTGAATTTACTAAACTCGTCAGTAAAAATGATATAATGCTCGGCAAGAGCCTCCCATTATATCATTTTGCCAACACGTTTAACAAATTCAATAATATATGAGTACTCATGTAAGATTCTCTATGTATTTCGCATTTAAACAAGTAATATAACAGACAATGAAAAGTACATACAAGAACTTGAAATATAGCATTTAAAATACGCAGTCAACAACAATACGCATTCAAAACAAACACTTATATAGAGATTATTTAACTGATGGGATCGATTATAGGGAAATCCTTCAGACATGGTAGACGTGTGGTTCTTTTCACGAACGAGCGTATGCGAGTGAGTGAAAAAAACACGCCTACCATCGAGTGAAGGATTCTCCTGTAATCGAACACAGCAGTTAAATAATATATTTTAAATCAGTTTATTCATGAGTTTAACCATAGCTTTTCGCTCTATTGAACGTTATCGGCGGATGACGTCGACGTCAGCAACACTTTATTGACGGCATAAGTCAACGTGGCAGTTAGTTATATTTGTGTTATTTATGTGTTCGCAGTTAGTTTTTAATTTAGCGATTATGAATATTCTTTCACTGAAAAATCGCAATCTTTCACCGATAAAAATGTAATAAATGCATTTTATGTTACAACGACTTCGTGTCCCCGTTGCGGCCATCTTGAAAATTTGATGCAGACGAAAAGCACGAACTTGACAGTGAAATACCTAGTGATGCAACGTCAAAATCCATCGGGTATTGATAATGTTTTCTAGTAACGGCGGACATCTTGAATGTCAGACTGACCTATATCGTTTCTAATATGTAATTTAACAGAAACATCCATGTGAAGTTTTAGTAAAACTGTCGTCCAAGCGCTGTCTTAAACAGTGTTGTTAACAAAGGCTAACGCCCACGGACAGCTCGCCCTGATGGTATATGGGGAGAAGAGCTAAAACAAATTGCAGTTTTAGATGGCAACCTGAAAAACAACCTGGTGCGTACTTATATATATTATCGACCATAGAAAACAAATTCACCTTCAAAAAATGCAGTTAAATTATGAATTCCGAAAAAAATATTTATATTAGCCTAACACATTGGATATGATGTCAATTAATGCTTTTAGTTGATTAGTTCTAAATAATTACATTCTTTTTATTGTCTTTAAATTATGACTAAGTATCGTACATTATTTTTTAAATCATATTACGATTTTCCATCCCAACGCTTTCTCCCAATGCACGTGTTATTTCCCCTCCACCACGAGTCTAGATTTTCCACAGATAAGCTAGGTCTTTCTGGATCCCACAACATTGAACATAGCCTACACCAAAATTTCGTTTTTATAAAATTCCCTATATCCTTCCATCGAAAATACTTGTTGTATTCGTGATCATTAGTATCCAGTTTGTGTAGATATTTCGCAAGGTCCTTTGGAGAACCGAAATCTTCCACGTGAATAAATGACCCAGGTGGCGCCATACGCTTGTATTCATCCGGGTGAGCCCCCATTACAACCGGAAGTACGTCGTGACTGAAAATATGTTTTAAATTAATAGAACACTTTTAAGTTGAATAGAATGTATTCACGTTCAGTTAACAACGTTCGTCATGTATACACTCACACCGAGTGTTTTATGTATCAGTACAATTTACAACGAGCATATATACTGATCAAAATTCCTAATTACTCACTTTTGTATCTTAAATATTCTGCTTAGTTTAAATATGTTTTAGAATAGTCGCGTGATAAGTATTTCTGTTTCGACCAATAGACTGTAAACTATCTATTGTTACATCTTAAGAGAGTTACCCTCGTATTATATGGAAACATAAAACGTGCTCATAAAAGACATAACATGAATCAAAGTCCGCTTAAAGATATAATTATACACTTTTTAAGATTGTTAGAAAATAATATAAAAAACCATAAAAGTTTGACCCATTTGTTGCAAATATTCCGTCTGTTATAGAACGAAACATTGATAATATAAATGACCTCCCTTTGAATTGAAAATATCGTTTGAAATTCAAGTAACTGTAGTACAGCATTAACATTAAAATAACTTTAGTTGGCAGGTTTCAGAATTAGGATACAATTAGAATCAAATGTGTTTTTACAATTAGAGCAGACGATTTGAACTCATTATTTTGCTGTTCAACATTATCTCCAACCAAGCGTGACATATACAAAACAATGAGCATAGTATAGACATATTCTTAAGTGGATACTTAGGAATTTTGACTCATGCATTTTACCTCTATTTAAATAAGATCAATAATTATGATAAAAATATACAGTACTTACCGCAAAGCGTTTAAAAATAGCTTTTCTGTGATATAATCCCTGCAGTTTGCATTTTCGAATGCAAAGTAAAACTTATAGTCTTTTCTCAGCATTTCAAAACACGACTGCTGGTTGAATTTACCACATTCCTGATCGCCGCACTGGCCGTATACATCCACATGTATATACTTCTTCAACTGTTCAATATACCCAAGCCGATCATTCGACGCATGACAATTTGAAACAAAAATGGCGGCAGTTTTTGTTTTACCTTTTGCGTAATTTTTCAGTGCCACATCTGTTGATATAGCTGTAGAGTTTTCATACGGTACCCACTTGTCGTAGGGTGTGACGATCGTTGAATCGGTCCTATATGTGAGAGTCCAGTTTATCACGTGATTGAGGTCATTATAGCTTGGCGTTGCTTCCGGGCTTTCAAGCGCAAACATCATCCATATTTGGTCATAATGGCGTGGTCAAACATCATCCATATTTGGTCAGTAATGGCGTGGTGTTTCACTGAGTATTTGTGCCAACCTAGAGAATATGCAAATCATTTTCCTTAAAAATTCTAGCGTCGTAAACCCGTCCCTCTAATGCGTAATCTGCGAGTGCACAATTCTTCACTAGGCAATCTTCTTCAATGAAAACCAGTTTTCCCCGCCTGTGTACTCCAACCCACTCGTTCCATAGTTAACCAAAATAGTTTTGGTGGGTGGTGAGCGAGTCGGTTTATCTTTTGGCATGAACTGCAGCTGATCTACAAGCCGATCATACCCTGGACGAATCGTCCAAATATCATACTTTCCGACGCCTTTCTAATGTTATGTGCTTTTGTATTCGAATAGTTTGATAATAAGACGATTTGTGACCTTAGCGGGTATTAGGACGTATATGAGCATCATAGTGAGCAGACATTAAATGTAATGTCAGAGTTATAAAACAAAATAAACTACAACAAACAAAAACTGATTGCGCAGTGTCTAATATTGGCGCGTAGAAAATCATTTTCATTTTTTTTTTTATCTAACATGTATCAATTGATCGGTTTTATTACGAACTTTCCAAAAATATAGTAGTGCAGCTTTCATCTGTAGAAGTATGTCACTCGTATTGTTATGATTATAGTATGTTATTGTAATTAATCAAATCTAATCAAACCAAATGCGAATGACCATAAACACTGAAATACTCGCGTTGCTATGTGTCGTTTATGTTATTCTAATCAATTATGAATAAACGTAAATCAGTCACTGATATACTTTTGAAATATTGGGTTGTTTTGCCACAATTCCCTCGACGAACGTATAAGTGAATATCTCCGTTTAAAATGTTGACAGCAGTGATTGCACAGCCATACTTTCTATACTGGTGTGAAACACGGCATTGTCGATATAATTCAATAGCTGTGCATTTCACTTATAGCTGGCGCCGATTATCATATGGTCCTTTGTTCCTCCTGAAAGCATAAAGTAAAATATAGCTTATTCGTTTATTAACGTCTCATCATGTATACATCATGCTAATTTAATCACATCATACACATTTAAAATGTACACATTATGTTCAATAATGGAATATATGAGACGAGTACAATTGTGTACATACATACATACCAAACAGCTAACGCACCAGTAGACAATACATTTAATATCTCAATAACAACAATAAATTCAAAGAAATTTCATTCTGAACGAGACGAATATTCTTGTCAATAACGACTGTAAATTTAAATAAATCACTCAAATCCAACGGTATCAGTCGGCATACAATAGTTTATACATTAAAGGTATTGTCTACTGGTGTGCTGTAAACCCTCGCCTCTCACCGCTGCGGGTTTGAATCCCACTTGGGAGCTCGGAATTGTAAGTGAGGAAGTGTCGATTCTTACGAATGGACGGGAGGTGTGTACAGGACTGGTTCTACCCAGTAAATAGTGGGTGATCTGCCCTCCGACCCACAAAAAACTCGACCGTCATATATAATCTTACATGTTTTGAAATTGACGTAAAACACGATAAGAAACAAACAAACAAAACAAACTACTGGCGTGCTATCTGTTTGGTTCAGACGTATCGAATGTAAGAGTGCATATTCGTTTGCGGATTCCGACCCTTATTAGCTTTTCTTTCGCGTTTTGATCATCATGACTATCTCACCCACAATTCAACTCATTATAAGTTATCATATTCTTATATGTTTTGCTTATAATTGCACAAGATAAGGTAGTAATGAACAGTTTCTTTGATTTTTTTCATTGATAACCCAATATTATAATTATACATGACAGCAGTGAAAAGTTTATCTGTGTTGTAATGTACACGCTAACGCACACGCGTCCCTTTATAGCTGAACACTTGTATTTCTGTGCTGATGTGTATTCTAGCACGTCGTGTTACACAGGTGAACATGTAATCAATATGTATTGCATGTCAAGGATTTGATCAGAGCGAAGCGAGGTCGACCACCTTGATTCAAAAGTTTGGTAGGAAGAACGGATGGTAAACATGGGGAAGAACGTGTCTGGTAAGACAAATACGGTCGTTGCGTTCCTGAGAAGCATTATTTGTTTTAAATATTGTTTAAACACTCGTGGACTTGATCGGGTAATTATGTGTCAACTGTGTTCCCAGTTCCCAACCCAGATATAATGCTATTGTTCTCTAGGCAGCTTTTTTACACTTGCGTAAAACATTGGCCTTGTTGTCTTATTATATTATTACTCTAGAGATAGTTGTGTCCCCTCTTCGCATGTGTTGCCACCAAGTCGTCTCTTTCCTCGTCTGGTTATGGTATATGTAAATATTAACTATATGATGTTTACCCTCTCCAAAGCCTTCCTTCTCTTCAATTACCTTCACTTCTATCGCTTATAGTTTTAAACATAACGATACCAACACCGTAATAGTATATGCTTTAAGGCGGGAACCGTTTGATGTATGTCCTTCACTCCGTTCTGTCGTGTCCTTAACGGTTTTCCCCCTTGCTGCTCTGACTTCAGACAAGTCATCAGAGTACATACGAGATTACGATTCTTGAGTTTAAACTTATTTTTGATATATTATGTACTTGAACATTTCTGTGTTTTTTTTCTTATGACACCTTATTAACCTATCTAAGCTTTTTCAAATGCTAAGGGGTTAACTCGGCGTGGATTATTTTTATTTACACTGTCCTGTTGTTTAGGGGATGATGACAGGTGTAAGAGTGAGGTTTGGTGCACCCTTGAAGCGGTTTGAACTCTCGGGTGGTCCCTTTGCCACTGATCGTTCCAAAGCGGTAACCCTGTAGTCAACCCTTATATGTCTGTGATGTGCTTTTTTACTGAATGTGTTTGTGATGTACTTTTTGTGTCCGCACCTTTGCTTTGTAATACTTGTTGGAGTGACTGTATTCTGTGAATGCTACTCTTCTGTTGGACTTAATAACCTTTCCTTTATATATCATCTTCTCTAAAATTCCGTCTTTTTGCTTTACTATTGTTTCTACTTGACCGTAACATTTTCGTTTGCGTGTCTATTTCATTGTCTCTTTCATTGTTTATTGTATATATTTATGATCACCTTTTTTACATTTCTCCATTTTAATCTGTCGGTCGCTGGTCTCTTGCTATTACCTCATTACAATGTATTCTTGTTTATTTCAGACACTTTTATTATTGTATTTTTGTTGACTAAACTTTTGAAGAAAAGATACGGCCTATGCATTATTTATATTGGTTATATTACCTACAAATCAGGGCTTTTTACCAGTTTTGGGGTAAGGGGTCTTTTGACCTAAATTGGGGAAAAGAATCCATGAATGGGGAATGAAATTTCCAGAGGTAAGTTTAAAAAATGGGGGAAAACCTAGCATGATTTTAAAGAAATTTGGTTGGTGAAGGGACCTTATACAGGGCCGCTACAAAGAAGAGTAACAACCTGGGCTGGCTGATATCCTCAAATAGTGCAATGTATCGCATCTTAACGACATACCTACACGACAGCTCTTATACGGTATATGCTTGCCTTATGGGTTAATAGATCGTATTAGGTCTTCAAGGGTATTTGTCATATTTATTCGATCTTGTTAAATTTTGCTCAATATATCAAGCACATTTGAGATCTCCTAAACTACATTTGGTTTCACAGCCTGTATGCAACAAGGTTTGGATTGTTAATCCTTGAGAATTTTAAGTTATTGTTTGAATGGCATTTTACGTAATTTTTAGCACTTATCAGGCCATATATAACGGTCGATTTGTTGTGGTAGAGCCAAGATGGCAGCAGTAAGAATCGACAATTTTTCACTTGACAAAGTGATTCGAACACGCATTCGTGACAGGCGAGTAAGTTTTAGGCGAACGATTTAAGACATCACTGTATGATGAGGATACCGAAGTTAACAACATATCTGTATTTTTAAAAATCTGTATTTATAGATCATTATTTATGAAATATACTCAAAAGTCAACCACGTGTTATTTAATCGAAGCACTGGATACGTCTAGATTATTTGCGACTCTCTGTATGTCTATAAACTTACTTCTATTGCTTTTTGCATGCGGCAACCAGTTTTCCGAGATTCAGGTATGGTTTCGGATTGGCTGATACTGACACACCTTGTATCAAGACTAGACCGAACGGGCAGAAAGACAACAAATATAAATTAAACAAAGATGGAAACTTCATCATATCAGTATGGGACGACTAACTGAGGCGATGATCAAATCACTACGTATAATATAATAAAAAAATAAAAGTACGTACATGTGTTTCCGATTTCATTTTGTATTTTTTTACACAAAAGTGTCAAGACATTTTTTTACATTATCTACAATCAAGCGTCGAAGATGATCAAGACTAAGTAATAGACAGACATTTGTACTTACGATTTACGACTTAGACGTATTACATAGACTTATTTCTTATGACTTAATTATGCTATTAGGTATTCATTAACATCTTATGACTTATCAATTATCTTCCTCGGGTGCACGATGGACATGGCGATGATATTTAAAGTAGATTATAACAGCATTGTGTTAATTTAAATCAGTAATTATTACCTGCTATACTTATGTTGTCAACACTCCAGTCCCCTCCCCACCATCTACCACAACATGATTCCATACAAGACAATATACTAGACAAGTGTAATATCCATCAAAGATATTCAAGAGCAATACAAATTGAAGCCATTTACACCACATACTGTTGCAGCAGTTCCGTACTTAGCATGTTTTCCATATAACGCAAGTTCATGCAACATGTAGCTAACTGTGGTCTAGTCTATTTGGACAAAGCATCCAACACAACATGCACGAGAGCATCACAGTACAACATATGCAACAACAATTCTAAATAAAATCACCCGAACAACAAAGGCTAATAATATTAATGGTTACTATAATAAATATTTGGTAAGTGAAAGAATCACAAGTCTTAGTAGAAATGTCCTTCCAGTGCTCCCTAAACGCTTATTTTCTCGTTCAACTCTTCATTAATAGTTCAGCGAAGGAAATGGATATAAGAGTACAGAAATACTGTACAAGGAGGTTTCTCCATCGGTTAGTTTGAAACTTTACTTGTCAAGTGATTAATATACTTGGTTGTGATTCATGGACTGTTCAACACAGAGTTACCTAATTTGATTGTCAGAAAACAAACCATGTACATCTCATCCCAGAACATTGTATCGCTACATCTCCGGACAAACAAGCCAAATACATCTCATCAAGCATTGTTTTCGCTACATCCCGGACATCAAGCCAATAACATCTCATCACC